>CAUYPK010078224.1:0-66364 GCA_963574355.1 Loris lydekkerianus | reverse complement strand
AAAGGAATTGAGCATCGAAGTTCTGCCCCACCCACCATACTACCCAGACCTCTCGCCAACCGACTACCATCTTTTCAAGCACTTTGATAACTTTCTCACCGGTAGAACCTTTGCCAATCAGGACCTAGCAAAAACGGCCTTTGTTGACTTTATTGAATCCTGAGCACCCAATTTTTATGCCAATGGAATTAATCGACTTGTGTTGCGTTGGCAAAAGTGCACTGATTCAAATGGCGCTTATTTCGATTAAATTGAATAAATATTCACTGAGATATTACAGTTTAAAGTAGTCTCATAAAAATGGACAAAACTTTTGAAATGACCTAAATAGTTAGAAAAATCTTAACTGAAAATCATGGCCAACCACTCATGACTCTTGCACCACAACGATGCATCAGTTCATACAAGACTGTCTGTGAGGAATTTTTTAACCAGTAAACAAATAACTGAATTAGAACACCCTCCATACTAAACTTATCTGGCCCTCAGTGACTTTTTTCCTTATCTGAAGATAAAGTAAATACAAACATAACATTGTCATAACATTCAGGAAATCGAGGATAATACAACAACAGCTTTAATGGCCATTTCAAAAAAAGTTTTCCAAAATTGCTTTGAAGAGTGGACTAGGTCCCGGTAGTACTATATAGCTTCCTAGGGTAAGCACTTCAAAGGCGACCATAGCAATATTCAGCAATGATCTGTGTGTACTTTTTCTAGGATGAGTTCACAAACTTAATTGTCAGATCTTGTATGAACACCCTAAAGAGAGTAAAATCAAAAGCTGGACAAAGTCTGGCTCCTGATGACCTTGTGATCCCAGGATGGTCAACATCTGGAATTTTGTGTGATACGAAAATGAATTCCAAATTTGTTTAAGCTTCTGTGTGTGATGAGAAGTTTCTCCTACTTATCTTACTAGTAGATGAACACAATGTCATAGGTTCCTTGTAGATGATAACTGAATCTATTTCAAAAGTGACAAAATAACTGAACTGTCATTATTAAAGGTGCAGAGACAGAAATAGGATCAAATTAAGACAAGACTGTTTCCTTGGTCATAAGTGAATAGGAAGTTTTAAATATCCAAGGTCATCTAAGAACTTACCATCAGTATTTTCTTTTTATTTCTCTCCTGTGATTTATTGCTTCCCATAGACAAAGTATTGACTAACGCTTTATATACATTATCTTATTTAAACCTCAAAACAGTCCCTTCAGACACTTAGCATCACCCCTGTATTACTTATAATAATATTCACTATGAAACAAAAGAAAATAAAGTCATTTGCTCAAAGCCACAAGATTGAAATACAAAATCATTTTACTGCCAAATCCCATTTATTATTTTGCCTCTACACACTGTTATATGGTTAAAATCAACTAGCATTGTTTGAAAAACAAATTGTTTGATAGAAAATAAAGTACTAATGAAAATTTATGCTGTGATCACTATGACAAGCTTTTCCTTAACATTCTCACACCTTGAATGAGAGTGATTGAACACTTAGGATGATGAGTAAAGTTTATGTCACATATTTATGAAGTTCCAAGACAAATTAAACATTCCTGTTCTCCATGACCATGCAGAAAACAATGGTTAAATAGGTTAGATTTATTGCCAATTTTTTTGCTTTTTAGGAGATATGACATGATTTTGATTTTTTTTTTAGTAGAAACTTTTCTAAGATTTGAGACCACTTACCTGTAGAGCCAGACTCCGCTAATATTGAGAGAGAAGGAGAAAGAAAGGGGAAAACAGAAAGAGAGAGAGAGGATAGAAGGAAGGAAGGAAGAGACAGTGTACAGGGTAGAGGGAGTGAAGAGAAGAAAGGGGAGAGAGAGAGAGAGAGACATCCTCCTCATCTCCAAAGTTGGATTCGCTATGTCTCTGAACCACTCAAGGCAGAGTGTGAACAGCATGTACTGAATTGCATTGTTCTTAAATACATAGTGCACACCACACTGTGATGAAGTGGAAAGGATGACAACTACCCAACCAAGCTCAAAACCCTTTATGTGACTAATCAATAAATACTTATTCAGTGTTTTATATGCACAAAGTGTTATTCTAGGTGGTGAAAGGCAAAGAAAATGAAGATGTATAGGACACAAATAATTTCCTCATAGTTTACACAGTCTAGAAAAAGATAAAAATATGGATTTGAATAATCAAAGTAACTACTATTGTATGCCACTGTATAGGGATTCATTCAATTAGCAACATTTTTTTCAAGGGTTGACTATGTGCCGGGCACTGTCCTAAGTGCTTAGAGTACTTGAGTGAATAGGATGCAAAAATCACTGTCCACATGATGCTTATATTCTAAAAAACTGCCCCCAGTCTATGAGTTTCTAGTGGGCAAATGTGTAGCATCAGCCCTCCATTTGCTCCTTCCAATGCCCAGCCTCTCTGTGGTTAGGAAGCAGCATACGACCAGTCCAGGCCAGTGAAATATAAGCAAAAAAAATCATGTCAAATCTCTCTTGAAGCAATAAAGAATTAAGACGTGCATATTTGACTTCTCATTCTCCCTCTTTTTCTGCCTCAACAAAGCTTAGGAAAACATAATCTAAGACTTAGCAGTCTTAAGTGTTGGAGGGACTACGTGGTGCACAGCCCATCATCAACCACAGGAGTTAGATATGTAGTATGAGAAAGAAAAAAAAAAAAAAAACTTCCTTGTTATGGTAAGTTGCTGAGAATTTCAGGACTATTTGCTACCACAGGGTAACACAGCCTGTGCTGATGAATAAAGAGTTACGTTTCTTATCATCTCTGCAGCTGTTACTCTCAGAAGGTGTCTTATCAGCAGAAGGTATTCAAAAAATAACCTGAATGAATGTCATTGCCCAAAGCAAAGTTTTACAAAGTCCTAAAGGAAGGAAAAAAAAAATCACCTGTGGTTTACGTTATCAAAGATGACTTTATGGGAATGACACCATGGAAGAAAGAGAAAAGTACAATGTGATGAGGGCTATAGTCTTCAGCCTTCTGCAGACCTTGGTTTCATTCCAAGATATACTACCAACCTTGCAAAAGTTACTTAATTTCTAAGACCCTCAGTTTATTCATCTGTACCATAGAAATAATGCTTTCTACTTCATAGCATATGGTCAGGATTAAATAAGAAAATACTAGCAAAGTGTTCACCCAATGCAGACCACAATAAGTCACAGGTATGCAAATCTGAAGGCTCTGTGTCTATAGACTGTGATGGTAATAAATGTTTATACATAATAGTAGTAAAGTGTGGTGCTTACCTCACAAACAGGTAGATTCATTTTAGCTACAGCTTCTAGTGTAAAACTCAATAATTACACTTAGCATTTAACAGTTCCAAAACACCTCAGCATCGACTGTCTCATGTATTCTTCAGATAAACTCTCTAGAGAGTTCTTTACGACTGCCAGCATTTAACAGGTGTACACTCTGAGCCTTAGAAACAAGCAAATAATCACCCAAGAAAATGAAGGGCAGTGCTGGGACAGAAGCCTATATGTGCTTGTAAAACACGTTGTGCTTTTTCTAGGATTCTCAGTGTCTTACACAAGAAACTCAGTAAAAAAAAAAAAAAAAAAAAAAAAATCACAGAACCTTCTTTGCCTCCATCTCTGCCGTGATTCCAGGGAGGTTCTGCCTCAGGCAGTGTGACAGCCAGATTCCAGAAAGCCTGTTAAGTGGGCCTGCAAGAAGAAGCAAAGAGCTGTGCCCTTCCTCTCCTCCTAGCAATTACTTGTCTCTGTAATTTATGCATGTATGTATGTTTATGAATATGTATATATTTTCAAATATGTAGCTCATCTGTGAACTGAGGACAGGTCACATAGAGACAGGTCACTAACCATGACAGGTTAACAAGATGGACAACTAGACAGGAATCATAACCACCTCACCTCACCCCAAATTCTGGTGACTTCACATTTTAAAATGCCATTAACCACAGGTTGTTACAGTGACTCATGCGTCTGGATTACGTTAACAGGTCACATGCTGGTTTGCAAATGTCGATTTTCTTATACACAAGACACAACCCAGACCAATGTGAGCTGGAGGTTCAGAAGATCTGTTTCTCTCAATGAGATCAATTTGAACTTCACCTGCTGGGTTACTGCAGCTTCCCTTTCATGAGTACCTCATGTCCTCATGAGGTGACTGTTGTGAATAAAACTAGGACCAAATAAAAATATGACTGATGTAAATACGTGTAAGAGGAGATATATACTTCAGCCATTGAGAACTGAGCCTGACCTTTCATGATATTATGATTTTAAAATAGGAAAGAACTTCATTCCCATTTCTTATCTTCTGCTTCTATGACACCACTTGTTTATTCAAAATTACTAACATTATCACCTTGAGTAGACACCTTTCTCTTCTCAGAGAACCCATTCCAATTCTCACAGGAGAATCTGACTCAAAGATTCTAGACATCTGACTCAAAGAAGACACATAATGGTCTGGTCAATGACCTGTCAATCTAGCTCTTCTAATCATTTCATATAAGACACAAGAGACTTAGACACCGGGGAATTAATATTGATATGAAGCATTAACATAAAACATTATAGATATTTTCACTTTGGAACTGCCTGGCATGGCTCTTAAACTTTTTCTTGGATTGTGATAGACCATTATCCTTCCAATTTTTTTATTTCATTTCTTTAAACGAGGTTGATTAAGCCCTTTCCCTTTTCCGGTATATAATCTTTAATGTGCCACCATCCCCAGTAATGTGGAGGAAACACCTTTCTTCTTTCTCTGTGACCTCTTTCCCTACATTGCCTATGTACCAAGTACAAACGCTGATTCATCTACCTCTTAAATCCACTCTCCACTTACATATTCCTGTAGCTCCCATCTTTGCCAAGTTTCATGTCATTTAACTAGTGTCCTCATCTCCAGGTGATATTTTGCCTACTTCCACTCAATCCTCTGCCCTGAGAGAAGAATCATTTTTTATGGGGGATAAATTTAAACTAGGAGAGCCAAGCCTCCCAGCAACCAGAGGATTCACAATGCCTACCTCACATGAATGTCCCTAAGAATTATAAGCCTTTTTATTTTTCTATCTGCCCATTTTACAGATGAAGAGACTGAGATTCAGAGATATTAAGAAGCTTTCTCATGGTCATTTAGTTGGCAAATGGCAAGCTGCAGAACCAGGGAGGCAGACTCAAGGGCCTATTCTCTCAATAAAATTCAATTTATCTCCTGCTCAGATGTGACCCTACATATCTAATGAGGACAGAGATAGGACATAAATCCAGGATATGACCTACACCATTTACATCACATTATGTTAAACTCTGGTCACCTGCCTGCTTCAAAATTCCTTTGGCAACATATCTCCTTTTATTGAGACCAAGATCCTTTATAAGTTTGTTTTATGTAAACTTCCCAGCCTCATCATCTTCACTTTTCTCTTTGACATTTCAAACTATTAAACTGTTCATTACAGGCCAGCTTGAATATTTGTAAACAGCATGAAATCCTCATTAAACTCAAGCAATTATTCTATTCTGAGACAAAAGTTCCCCTGGTTACTTCAAAAACATAATACAGGTGAATGTGTGATGGAAGGATGCTGCAATCTTAGCTAATTTCCATTAATGCTCAGGGGATGAAAACATATAAATGATATCTGTGAAGCTGAACTTTAACCTTTGTCTCTAAGAGGCATTTTTAAGCTTCTATCAAATTGGGAGTGTTTTATTCTTTATTATCCCATAGTCACTAAAATTCCATTGATAATATAGTAAAAAATAAAAAAAAAGTTTTACTGTTTAAACTAAATTGATTGATTTTATTGATTTGATTATTTTTTTTTGGTGAACACTCTGATATTTACCAGTGTTTCTTACAACTTTGTGCTTATGGACAACAGTTGTTTTTTCTTGGTGGTTACATGGGATTTTTTCCTTAAGTGGAAGAAAAGTAAGAGACGGAGGAATAGGGAAAGGGACTAGGAGAAAGAGAATGCACAAATAGAAAGGAAGAGAGAAGGGGAAAAGGTGTGGGAAGAGAGGGGAAGGATTTGGGAATATGGAGAAAAAACATTGTAGGCAGTAGAACTATATTGAATCAATTCTTACTATGTGTGTATATCAGACACTGCACATGTTTTATATATATATATATATATATATATATATATATATATATGTATATATTTGGTTCTTTTCTATAATTCCTACAACTGCACTCTGAGCTGAGTATTTTTACTCATACTTTACATATGGGGAATTTAGGCTTGAAAATTCAGAGAAGCTTCCCACAATATGCAGGTGTCAGAGCTGGAGGTGAGCTCTAACCTGTGTCCCTCTGTGTGTCCTTAATCACGTTGTACATCACCTCTCTTTGATCTTAGTTCTGCTTTGGGTCACACTGGATATAACATTCTTCATTTTTCCCATGGCACCCTTACAGCTACTTGTAGGAAATGGCCATATTTCTCCTGAGTTGTTTCTTCCTCGGTTTAATGTCTCCATTTTCTCAATAGATTCTCAAGCAATTTTTCACTTCTACTGAACTTTTAGGTCAATCTCTTCCATCAATTTCTCTCTCCCTACAGCCTTTATTATAACCATTCAGACTCCCAATGTGTTACTCACAGCTTCTATAGTCACTGCCCACTATGTCTTCCTTTTCTTCCTTATCTCAGAAAAGAAAAAGTATCATGCACTCTTTCTTTCGTTTCATTCACTTGAAAACAGGATTTAGCAAAAGACCACAGCACCGGCAACTCTATTTAGGGAGAGCATAGAGTTTTGGTTACAGTGATCTTAGTTCTAAGCCTACCCACACTATTCGCTGCTTATATAATCTTAGCTTTTTTAGCATACCTGATATTTAGTTTGCCTTTCTATAAAATCAGTTATTAATATCCATATATAGAGGGTTGAGACAATCAAGATAACACACGTCCAGTATAAGGCACATCAAAAGGCCCAAGTAAGTGGTCTTCATTATTTTTTCTTATCATCCCAATGTCCTCACTTTTTCTCATACAAATGGCATCAAACTATACTCTTTAGCAAAGCACAAACTCTGTCTTCCTTCTATCCATGAGATTATTTGTGATATCCTCATTTTCATGAACAAACACTATAATGCATAAGTTGGATAGGCTCAAGGAGTTTTCCATGAGACTTAACTTTATAAGTGAAGAAACAGCATCCAAAGACAAAAATAGGACTTTCCCCCTCAGGATAATAAAAGTAACCAAATGCAGAACTAGAGGCAGACCCCCTGATTTTTCAGACCCAATCAAATATAATTACACATAAATCACAGAGATTCCCAAGATTCAAACCCGAATGGTAGTATTATGTTGATTAATGGGTTACCAATCTAGGTCTTTTATCTTTCTATTTTTGTATTAAAAAAACATAGGCATAAGAGATGGAGAAAAGAAAGTATATTTGATTACAGGGGAATTTGAAACGCTTCTTACTAAACTCATTAAGATCACCTTTTCACAATATTTAGCCATACTCATAATAGAGACAACCCTCAGTGGCAGAATCAGGTGAGTTGAATTTTAGGACTACCTCTGTTATTTGTGAAGTAACCTTGAGAAAAATCACTAACAACTTTTAGATTGTTTTCACATTAGTATAGTAAGTAAATACAAGTGCTGATGAGACAATAAACTGTTATAATAATTTTTTTAGTTTTATTTAACTGGTTTTAGTTTTATTTTATTGTTCACATGCTTACTGAAATAAGTACATATACCCAATTAAATCCCCAAATATAAAGTATAAAGGTAAAATAAATTATTACACACTACATATCTGTACCCTCCTGTAATGATACCCAGATCAAGATATAGAATATTTACATAATTCCAAAAAATTTTCTCATAATGTTATAGACTTAGTAAATAAAAAGATTTAGCAAATTAAAGGTGTATACAATATAAATAATTTTTAGAATAAATATGTTTGTGACTCCTCCATGTCTTGTCTTAGCAAATTTCACCCCCACCTCCCATTAGTAACCACTATTCTTATTTCTATCAACCATAGGTTCCCTTTGCATATTTTTGAACTTCATGCAAAAAGAATTATGTTGTATGTACTGTTAATGTCCAGTTTCTTTTGCTCAACATAATGTTTTTGAAATTTATCCATGTTGTTATGTTATAATGATTTTCTCTGGAGTCTGCCACAGTTTGTTTCTTTTCTTTTCTTTTATTTATTTATTTATTTATTTATTTTTTGTAGAGACAGAGTCTCACTTGATTGCCGTTGGTAGAGTGCTATGCCATCACAGCTCACAGCACCCTCCAGATCCTGGGCTTGGGTTCTCTTGGGTTCATTTTATTTCTATTCATAGATTAAGTATGTTGTGAAGAAAGCTGTTGTGGCTGTGCTTGTACATGATTATTTTGTATGTGGACATTTGTACTGGTTATGGGGGGTAAATGGCCAGGAGTGAAATTGTTTGGTAACTGATTGTGTCTAGCTTCAGGATATACCAGCAGAGGAAATAAAACTATTTACACTTCCACTGGCCATGCATGAGATTTCCAGGGGGTTTACATCCTCACCTATAAATGATATTGTCAATCTTTCCTACTATAGTCAGCCTGGTAATTGTGCAGTGGTATCTCATCTGGTTTTTAATTGCATATCCCTGATGTACACCAAGGATGAGAAATTTCCATATAACAGCTATGTGGATATCCTACTCTGTGAAGTGCCTATTCAAATACCTGGCTCATTTTTATTAGGGTTGTTGTTAGCATTTTTCCAGATGTTGTTGGGTTTTATAGCAGAAAACCTAGTTCCATTGGAAAGTAAGTCTTATACCAATTTTAATGACCAATTTGTTTTGAGACAGATTTATAATTTGCAAAATATTGTAAAAATGTGTGTCATGATTATTAATAGTACTATCTTTAAATTTTTACTAAGTCATTGTAATCAGAGAACAGAACTTTGTCAATCTTACTATACTGTCTAAAATGTCACAGTGCCTTACAAAATTACATATCAATGGGAATGTTTGCTTGTGTCTACTGATAACCTTTGAGAGAAGAGTTTCCCATCTTACATAAGTTTATTTCTGTTGTAACAGTGTGTACTTCCTTTCTAATAAAATAATATACGAGGAACAATTTAAGTTATTCAAAATGTGTTATTCAACAAATTTTGCAGCATAACAGTCCAGCAGAGATGCAAGTCCCAGGAGATAATGTAAAATGTAACAATAGAATGATGTGGGCGTCAAAAGACCTGGTTTGGATAATCATCTCTGTCATTTCCTGCTTATATAACTGGGATCACTTATTCAGAACCTATACTCCTTAATTTTTTCCTTTTCAGATGGTGTGGATAATATTCACCACTACATCTCCTATGACAAAGAATGATGACTAGGTTTAACTGAGATAATTTATTTGAAATATGAAGTTCTATAAAAAAAACTATTATTTATTATGTGTTTATTAAATATCAAGTTTGTATAAGGCACTACTATTTCATAAGGCATCCTGTTTATTCTTCAAAATAACACTGTCATGTGTGTACTATTTTTCCCATTTTATAGATAAGGAGATAGTATTAGAAAGGGCCAGGTGCCTGCTTAAAATCACACACCTGGGTTGTAAACAAGGCCAATTTAATTCTGAAGGCAACCAATGCAGACATCATTACCATATTTTCAGCACAACTGCTGAGTCATTGTATGAATGAAGTCAGATCCCGTAACTGAATGGGGCAGACACAATCATTCAGTCCTTCCTAACATCCTAAAACATATACATTTTTTCTTTTGGTGAAAGAGAAAATAAAAGTAGGTATTATATCACTTCAATTTTAAATTTATTTGTTTATTTTTAGATACAGGATTTTGCTATGCAATCTGGGTTGGCATTGAACTCCTGGGCTCAAGTGATCCTCTCACCTACAGCCTCTCAAGTAACTGGGATTGCAAGCATGCACTACCACACCTGGCCTCCAGACATTTTATTAGTAATGATTCCTTGTGCTTTTGTTGAGGCAAAGGAAACAAATGTGGGGATAGAAGAACTATTGTTCTTTGGGAGTAGCCAAATGAAATTAAACCTAAGAGATAATCTTCTCCTCTGGGATCAACAAGCATATCCAGGGAATAGGCTTATCCAACAACCACCTGGTTTTTTTTTTGTTTGTTTGTTTTTTGTTTTTTTCAATAAATAAGCCAGCGGGGTCAGCAGAGCATAGGTTACAGGGTTATCTAGGAAGGTTGGAGCCATTTGCCTTGTCTTTACACAGTATAGCCATGCATTCATAATTAGTGCACTCAGGATACACAGAACTGTGCAGTGTAATCATGCTGGGATTTATCTGGCAAGAGAAAACACTCTGGCTGATTCTAAAATGAGCTGTGTTTCCAGATCTCAACTGCCTGGTGCTGCTGGTATATACCTGAGGGAAGTAAAAATAAGAAGGATGCTAGAACCCAAAAAATAATACCTTCTGGCTTGGCAGGGACTGTTGCTTACCCATGATGACACAGAGAGCCTAGGGAAAACATAATGTTAATTAATAAAACTTGCAACTTTAAATAACTCTAAAGTTTACAAAATGCATTCACATATACCATCTCAATCCTCTAAAAAACACAGTGAGACCATTTGCACTGATCCTTTTCTCTGGGTGGTAACAGTATAGACCAGAAGCGTTGCATGGATCACACAGCTAACAAGAGGTAGACTCAGGCTTCTAGGCTCCTGGCTCAGTTCATTTGTCATTGTGTTGGGTTGTATTCACGGAACTAGAGACTAAGTTGTCCTGAATTAAATATATGAATCTGGAAGTAGCAAAGAAGAGAGAGAATAAGAGGTGACAACTATAACCCACCAGAGAGCCAAAAAATGTTTCAATTAAAGGCCAGAAGCAGGGAATAAGATAGGTACATTGGATTCCAGACCAACGCAAACTGGAGTAGGAAATTAAACGGTATCTTACAGAATGAAGCAGCAGACTGCATCCAGGACTTCCCTGCTCTGCTAGGAGCTCTACCACTTAATTAATAGCTGTGTGATTGTAAGTAAATCATTCAATGCCACTGAAAATCTATCTCCTCTTCTGTAAGCTGGGGTTATATCATCTACCTTGATTTTTTTACAGATAATTAAATTAACAGAAGAAGTAAAAATCTTGTACAAAGTATAATGATCTGTACAAATAAAGGACATTTCTACGACTGCTGCTGCTACTGCTATCATAGCCACTGCCAGCCTACTTGCAGAAATTATCAAACAAGGTACTAGCAAACCTATAAGATGAAGTAGCAAAATTTTATTACCAGAAAATTTAGCAGAGTCTGATCCAAAGTAAGCATTCCATTAAGTGGCTGTTGATTGAATTTTCCGTATTCTTACTTTATTCTGATTCTCTAATTCTAAACTTTTTTTGACTTCACAGCTGTTATCCCCAGAACGTAGTATTATGTTCCATATATATCTATAGCTCTCTTCAGTTGCCTGGCCTTGTATATCGTTGTTGGTGTGCTTGTTTGGTCTAACTTCTTCACTGACAAATTTTCGATTAGTAATAGTTTTAGTAATCAGCATGACTGTATACTGGCTTAGAATCCCAAAATTTCTGCAGAACTTATTTCTGTCTTTTACTGCATCAGGGCTTTCAATCCAACAGCCTGAGAAAGCTTAGCACTTTTAATTTTCTTCCATAACCTGTCATTTGCATACAAAACTTGGCTAACTGATGCAAAAGGCCAGGTTTGGGCCTATCTTGGCTTTCAACTAATCTTCTTCACTAAGCTTAACTATTTCTAGCTTTTGATTTATAGTGAGAGACATGTAACTCTTCCTTTCACTAGGACAATTAGAAGCCATTACAGGGTCATTAAACAGCTGAATTATAAATATTGCAGTGTTCCAGGGAATAGGGAGGTCTGAGGAGAGTGAGAAAGGTGGAGGATCAGTTGGTCGATGGAGCAGCCAAAGCATAAATACAACACTGAATAAATTTGCCATTATATATGGATGTGGTTCACAGCACCCCAAAACAATTACAATAGTTACACCAAAGGTCACTGATCACAGCCACCATAACAGACGCATGGAAAAGCTTGAACAGTTGCAAGAATTGCCAAAATGTGCTACAGGGACACGGAGTTAGTGCCTGCTATTGGAAAAAAGGGCCCTGAAAGATTTGTTGGGGGTAAAATAGGTACATAATTTATGAAATTTCCACACGAAGGATTACTATTCAGCCACTAAAGAAAAAAAAAACAAAACATTGCTCTGTGGGACAACACAAAATCACAAATATAATATGAGCAAGATCTAGACACAAAGAACACGAGGGCTGTTCAGAAAGCATCCAGCCATTTCAATACTATTTTTCATATTACATAGCTGAATACTTGCCAGGAAACCTCGTATATTACACAGAACAAAATGTATGGCCTCATATATCATACATAATAAAATGTACACGGGTGGGGTGGGAAATGGAACCAAGTTTTACTAGGGAGGGCTCCTTCCAGAGTTCCGCAGTCTCCTGACACAGACTTTGTGTTAAGCCTCTTGTGTTAAGACCCCCTCTTCTGGTGACCCCAAGCACCTTCAAATAAGCTTCAGGGTATGCCTTATCAGTAAAATAGAAAGGGTGACACATGATGCTGTGATCTTGGCTCAGAATCAACAGGTAGAAACATAGTTTTAAATTCTATCCCTTCAACTATAAACCAGGTTAACAATGGCAAAGTGAGCCTACAGTCATACCACCCTGAGCACGCCCGATTTCCTCTGACCTCCAAAGCTAAGCAGGGTTAGGCCTGGTTAGTACTTGGATGGGAGAACAATGGCAAAGTGAATTGAAAATAATAATAATAATTTATTGTTATTAGCTATGCACTGTACATTATTCAAACATTTGATAAATATTTTATTTCCAGAAAGCCTTATTTCATATCTGTGAAAATTCCACAGGTTTGGGGAAAACACTGGCCTTGCTCAAATGTGTATCCTCAGCCTAGTTAACACAATGATTGGCATGTAATAGGTGCCCAATAAATGCTTATTATGGAAATGAAAAAATGATTTAATTAATGAATAAATCTTCACAAAAACCCTGAAAGAAAAAAAAAAAAAAAAAAACCAGATAAACCAAACTCCATAGAGTTACAACTCAGTAAAGTAGGTACTTTTGTGCTGGGGGTTAAGTAACAGGGTAGGAACACAAGAGGGCTTTGAGAATGATGTAAATGTCCAATTTCTTGCTCAAGGTGCTGGTTTTATGAATAAGTTAAAATTTTTTGAGCTGTACAATTGCAATGTGCATTTTTCTGTATGTATATTATAAGATAATAAAAACATAAATGTTGAATAAAAATAATGCTATCATCATTCAATGGAGCATGCTATACTGTTTTGTTTGAATAGTATAATGAGTTTCCTAAAATATTTAAACATTTCTGTTATATTTTGTTTGAGTTTAAGCTCCAACTAGCAAAAGCACTAGAGAATCTTCAGCAAAAATCCCAGTCTCTGCTTTTTACCTCTGATATCTTGAATTTCTTACCGTATGTCTTTCAATGTAGGGTAATTGAAAAAAAAATTCATAACAAACATTAATAGATAACAAAATAATAAATTAAAATAGAAATAACAAAAATAAAGAAATCATTCTGGAATTGGCTCTGCCATCAAAGAGCTAAATGATGCTTATCAAATCACATCGTTTCTTCATATCACCTTTTGCCATAGGAAATTTCAGAAAGTTATATAAGCCTATGTTTCCTTCACATTTCTAGAATTTTTTCTGATACTCATTACTCACTAGGGAGAGCCTTTGAAAATCATAGACCAAAGGAATTCATGTCTACATTGAGTACCAAACTCCAGGCCTGTCTGAGACTGATGGGGTTGAATAAGGCTAGGGCTGACATCCTTGCATATAGCATGTCATACCATGAGGCTTCCGGTGGAAGAAGAGCCTTCCTCCATGAGTTGCTTTTTATGACCTAGAAAACCTTTCTTGGTCCTTCACACCAGACCTCCTATACATCTAACTAGCAAGAAGGTATCACATACCCATTTCTACAAGGCTCACTTTCAAGAGGACTGGGATTGTTCTTGCTGCTTCCCTGGAGTGTGCTCGTGTGAAGTTGTACTAATTCCTGAGAACCCATTGCTAAATTATGAGAATTTTGCTAATCAATTGATGCCTAGGCAGTTGCCTGAAAATGCCCACAGTAGGAATGGCTACACCATAAAAATTAGCAAATTTGTAAATTTGTAAATCATACTCTCTGAGAAGTTGGTGGGTAAACATTTCTTTTTTAGTATATGACTAGTTTGGATTAATTAGACTTGCCCCAGAACTGAAGCAAATTCTCTTGAGGGTTGGAATTCTGACAAAAGTAAGAAGACCAGAAGGACAGGCACTCATGTAGGAAATTAAAAGTATTTGCTAAAAATGGCTTTTCTTTATACATTGTAAAAACTCCACACATTTGTAATATATAGCAAAACATATAATGAACTGAATTTTAGGGTCTCTGCCAGTCTCTACAACTTCCTCTTCAGCCATTCTTCTAATTCCTCCCTGTTATCAGGATACTGTTCTCCTGCCTGTGTCTGAAGTACTTCTGTTCCCACCAGTCATATGCCAAGAATCTTTCCATCTGTCAGCGCCAATTTACTCTCTGTGTTCCCTCTCTGTTCAGACCCCTTCCTGGATCATATACAACAAAATGTCCCAACCTCTCTTACATACATATGATACCTTTCTATTCTTTTAGCACGTACATCACTTTCATCACTTGTGTGTTCACTTATGTCTGCTTCACCACTACAATTTCAGTTGTATCCGTACTCTTTCAGCACTTGTACAATGCTTAAGACATGTTAGCCTGTCAATAAACAGGTATTGAATGAAGAATGAGGAAGGAGAGAATGTAAAAGAGGGAGAAAGAAACAGTGAATGAGAGAAAGGAAAAGGGAGGGAAGAAAGAAGGCAGGTCAGTGGGAAGGTATGAAGAAAAATTAGTAAGAAAGGTAGTGTAAGAGATAAGAAATGTTTAAATTCAGAAATTAAGTATATATAAGTATATATAAATAGAACAGTAGTAGTGAGGTGGAAGAATATAGGGTTTTGTCAGTGAATGGAATAGGATTTTAGGAATTTATTTAGTGATACAAGAATTCATTCACTTATTCACAGATTTATTAAGTCATTCATTTATTCATTCAATAATCAGCTATTTAGCATCAATTTGGCACTTTTCAGTCTTTTTTGTTTGTTTGTTTGTTTGTTTCTTCTTTGTACAGATAGAGTCTCACTCTGCTACCCAGGTTGGAGTTCACTGGCAGTAATCAAAGCTCACTACAACCTTGAACTCCTGGGTTTAAGCAATCACCTTGCCTCAGCCTCCAAGGCACCTGGGGCTACAAGTGGGCACTGCCAGGCCTGCCTCAGTTTTCTAGCTAGACAATAGAAAGTGAAGACAAAGACATGGAAAAAACACGGCTCCTACCTTCAATGAACTCTCAGTATGGAAGATGGGAAAGTAAGCATATAAATTTAATATTATATAAGATTAGTATGTGGAGACTATGACAGCCTAAGAAGAGGTCCTTGCTTATTATATGCCTGGTGCATGGGCAGTAGCAAGTTTGGGAAAGGGTAGGTTGGAGCTGATGACAACCCAGAAAGGGTATCAAGGAAGAGTCAAGGGGTGTAAGCAAGAGGGGCTAGAAATACATAAGATATTTTAGTCTGGAAGAATAAGGAATTTAATACAGGGTAGAGATGAGAGAAAATGATAAGTTTAAGGAAATAGGAACTTCGGCTAGGCTGTATTTTATGCTTATCCTTTTTAAGGGGAATAAAGATGAAGCCAAGCCCAAGTGTGTGAGCAGGAACCAGATTGTGAGCGAGACTGGGACTCAGGGACACTTTCCTGTGGACAATGGATGGTCTATAAATGACCTTAAACCTGAGCTGTGATATGATCAGAGTCAGATTTTAAAAGACCATTCTAGCCTCATTAGAGAAATCATTGAAGAGTTGTACTTCTAGATAATGGAAACATAAGTTGGAAGTTTCTTTGCAGTCACACAAAGAATCGATGTTGACCTAGACTCAAGAGTGGCCATGAAAACGGGCTCCAGACTCGTGGTACATGGCTGTATAGGTTTGAATTAAAAGCACAGCTCATGATATTTCTATTCTTACATCTTCAGGTTCTGCTTCTTTCACTCAATGACGGCAACAATGTGTTCTTAAAATACGCTATATTCACTTTCAAAGACATTCTGCAGTTTTTCATCTTTGCCATTCTTCCCTGGAAAACACCTATTCAAATCACTCTGGGGCAAACAGTTCTTCAGGAAGAAGCGACTGATTATATCCCCCTCAGCAGACGCCAGCTGTCTGAATGGTAGTGGAGGAAAATCTCTCACCCCCCACTTCTCTGACACACATGACCCATCTCTCCCCAATTTCAAAGAAACAAAAGATGTCTCAAGGACTCCTTTAGAAAAATAACCATTCAATATGATGTTACTAGGCTGTTTCCATGGTAATCCAAGCTTTTTTACATTGTAATAATTTCTGAAAATGGAAATTTCCTTTTGTCTCCTAATGTTACTTTCCTTTGTTGTACGTAGGTATTCACACTCACACAGAGACAGTTTGGGTCAGAAAAATAATAATAATAAAGTAAAATAAAAGACATAAGTCTCTTGGTTATTTCCCTATTTCCCACTACTTACTTGCCTGGGGAGATTGTTGAGCCTTTTAAAGGATACATCAAACAGAATGTCAATGTGGGGGTTGGCTAAAGGATTATCCTAGTATTTAGGCTTTTTCTTTTAATACACGTATTTCAGGAAAACAGAACACTGAGAATAATACCCAACAATCTCACACTCTCTGGAGCACACACCATGCCCACAAACAGCAATTTCTTCTCAATTAAAATACTATTAGAAAGCCAGGGATGGGACACCTTGGCAGGCTAGAGAAAGTCAAGCCAGAGGGAACAGTGATACCTCGCCATCTCCTCTCAGCTCCTTCTGGATATGAAAACCAAAGATTTTAGTATTGAGATGAAATTTGTTTGTTGTTATGTTGCTGTTTAAAGCCAGAACTCCCTTTGTAGCAGTGATTCTCAGCCAGGGGTAATTTTGACCCCCCTGACACATTTGTGTTGATTTCTCCATGGATATTTTGGGTTGGTACAACTAGAGAGAAGAGAAAGGGAGGGATTTGGCACAACTGACACCCAGGGCTAAAAGGGCTTTGATGCTGGCAAACATTCCATAGAACTCAGAACAGCTCCCTGCAAAAGGAGCTATTGGTGTTGAATGATACCAGTATTGAGGTTGAGGAATGATGCCTTAGAAGTTTGAGATTCTATTAACATAGAGACAGTGGTTCAATCATTGGAAAACAGATCTGCCTTCAGGATTTAAATTGGAGAGTGCATATATGGGGATCAGTAGGATGGCAGCAAAGAGCCCTGAAAACTCATTCCAAATTCTGGAAATATCAAGTATTAAATGTCCAAGTAGGCACACACGATGTAAGTCAAAACCTCCATGAATCCACAATCTAGGTGAGTCCCATTCGTTGCTTCATTCACACATGTGGATGAATGTATTGAATTTTTTTTTTTTTTTTTTTCAGTAAATCACAGGTATTGGACTGGCTACTGAAATTCAATAGTAAACAAAGCAGCCAGGGTCTTACCTTCATTGATTTATTAGTCTAGCAAGAAATATACATAATAAACCAAAACATAATTTAAAAAATTTAATAACAGTGATATTTAGTGGTAAGCTCTGTGTGGAGGAAGTAAACTTTTCTGAAGTATGGAGGATATAACCTAGGAGAGAAAACTTCCCAGAGGTGGCAAAACATGACTTTAAATTAAGATCTAATAGATAAGTTAAAAGTGGAAATTATGAATCTTAAGGATATATCTGTAAAGCGCAGGACCCTAAACTTGTGTGTATATCCAGATCACAAGGAGAAGTCAGCTGAGAGTGTTAGGTCTGGCAGAGGGTAAACAGGTGGCGAGGAAGTGGTCAAGGACCCCCGTATGCAGGAACCCAATTGTGACTGGGAACTATTCCTTGGTGGGAACACACGTGGTAAGGAGTTCCTAGGGACTTTTAACTGACCTAAGGCTCATTACAATCCAATTAGCATAGCACAGGTTGAGTTTTTGAAGGATTCTAGAGAAGACACAAGTGTAGAAAGAAAAATTGTTATGCAACCAATTTATTATGTAACCAGCCTGTTATGTAACCTGTTTTGTAATCTATTATATAATCCAACCTGTCAATCAACCCAAAAGTCAGGGTTGGGTGTTTCTAATTTGGGGCTCTTATAAACAATATTACTAAAAACATCTAGGAGTGGATCTGTGAGTAAATATGTCTACCAATTTATGTTAGGTATATATTCAAAAGAGGAAAGATGCCTCATACAATTTGTATATCTTTAGCTCAGTTGACCTGCTGAATTTACACTTCCAATAGCAATGCACAAGAGTTCTAACTGCTCCCCATTCAGACAACATTTGGCAATGTGTCTTTTCTTTTAACTAATCTGGTGGATAAAGTGTGAAGGGTTGTTGTTGTTTTATTTGTATGTCTTGATGGCCGATGAGACTCTGCACATTTGCTTTTGCTTATTATGTATTCAGAAAGCCTGTGGTAAACTGCCTGTTCAAGACTCTCGACCACTTTGTTATTTGGTTTTCCATCTTTAAAATTTTCATTTTATTTTTGTTAAAAGTCTTTTTAAATAGATGTGCTGTAATGTCTTCTTCCACACAGTAGCTGGGCTTTTCATTCTCATAATGGTATCTTTTTATGAAAATATGTGTTTAAGTTTTTTGTAGTACAATTTACATTTTTTAAAATACAGAGTATTTTTTGTGTTCCTTATAAATATCTTTTTCTATTCCAGATGACTAAGGTATGTTTCTATATCATTTTATAGAAATTATTTTTATCATTCAGATTTGTATCTATAATCCACCTAGAATTAATTACTTTTTAATATTTTGAAATAAAAATCAGGATTCTCTTCTCTTCTCCACTAAGGATATCCAACTGACCTGACCCAGGTCAATATATTGAAAAGGACACTTTTCATCATTTTACTGGTGAAATTCATTGGTCTATAATAATTATGTGTGGGTCTGATTCTAGAGCCATTCACTACTGTTTTTCCTTGTTCTATTTTTGCTCAAATTTATCATATCATAGTAAATACAATATTTAATTACATGCTGAATCTTGACATATGGTACAAATAGGTAGGTAGCCCAAATTCTTTAATTTGTTCATTTTTATGCAAGATTTATACAGATATTTTTGATCTTTTGTGTTTTCCTATAAACTTAAAAATCTCCTTATCCATTTACACAAAATAAATCCTAGTGTTTTTATTAGGAGAGCATTAAACCTATAGGTTGACTTGTGGAAATCTAACATTTTTACAATGTTAATTTTTAAATATATGAACATTTTTATTCAATACAACACCATATTTGGAGGGATGGCAAGTTTTTTTGGGTTTAGTTTCCATTAAAACTTTTCCTTTAATAATTGATTTTTTAGTGCATTGCTTAATTTCCAAATGTTTAAGTATTTTAATTAACATTTTATTATTAATTTCAGTTTAATTCCACTGTCAGCAAAAACAATAGATGCTATATACTTTTAATTTATTGAAACTTTTTGAGACTTGCTTTATCATATAACATATGATCAATTTTGCCAAATGTCCCTAATGCACTTGAAAAGAGCATGAATTTTATAATTATTTGGTCCAGTATCTTTACAAACTTGATATCATTTGTTAATTTTGTTCTTTATAGTTTTGGTTGTTTTTGTTTTGTTTTGTTTTTTAAGACAGAATCTCACTCTGCTGCCCAGGTCAGAATGCCCTGGCATCGGCCTAGCTCACAGCAACCCAAAACTCCAGGGTTCAAGTGATCCTCCTACCTAAGTCTCCTGAGTAGCAGAGTGTACAAGTGCCCACCACAACACACTAACTTTTCTATCTTTACTAGAGAGAGGGTCTTGCTTTTTCTCGGGTTGGTCTCAAACTCCTGAGCTCAAGGGGTCCTCCTGCCTCAGCCTCCCAGAGTGTGAGGATTATAGGTATAAGCCATCACACTGGCCTAATTTTGTTCTTTAAATCTTAGTCCTTACTGATTTTTAAATTGCATGTTTGTACTCTTATTTATTAAGAAAGATATATTAAAATTGTTCACTAAGAATATGAATTTGTCTAGTCTGTGATAATAGCTACATAATTTTATTTAAATATTTATTTGCATTGTATATATTTTTATCCCTGTATTTTTAATTTTTTGTGTCTTATTTGTTAACATTTTCTATTATAAGTAGCATGTTTCTTTGTAGTCTGTGCTGGCAGTCTTTCTGTTATATTTGGAAGATTGCTTCATTCACATTTAATGTAATTGTTAAAATACTATGCTATTTCTCTCATGTTGTTTCTGTTGTGTCTTTCATTTGCCTTAAGATTATTTTTTGTTTCTTTTCTTGTTGTCTTTAAAGATTGACTTCTCTGTAGTTCTTTTCTCTCTGGAATTTTATCCCCTCACACTCAAGCTTTTTGGTAGATTTTAACAGAGATTTTTGTTACCCAGCTCAGTAAGAGTGCCCAAGTCTGGACTTATTTTCTCTGCATTTCAGTAGTCACTTTTTGCCCAGTGTCTCCAGCTCTCTCAGTATTGCCTTAATCATAACCCACCTTGATGGACAACACAGCTTACAATATTGCCCAACAAGTGACCTTTCTTCCTGAGCTTTTGAGTATACAAATCCTTACTCTCATGGTATCTACTTGATGCCTTCAAATAGGTATTTTTGTCATTGTTATTATTTCCACATTTCAAAGTTATTTTGGGTAGAAGAATTTAGCCTCCACAAACTTGTCTCTCATACGCAGAAGTTTATCTCATACATTTCATGCTGTGGTAATCTGCCTATTCTACCACTAAAGGAAGGCCTTTCGAACTCTCTCTGCAAATACACATCATTCTCATGACTTTTATCCTGGCTGGACTATGTCATGTGCCTCAAATTACATTGCTCATCCTTCAGTCTCTCCTGTCCTTCCCATCTTCTACATTGCTGTGCCAATGGCTCTGGGGTCAGAGTGTTAGGGGCCATATCTTGGCTCTGATAGTAAATAAATATATATATTTTTTTGTTTGTTTGTTTGTTTGTTTGTTTGTTTGTTTTTGCAGTCTGATGAATGGATTTTTTGTATGGAACCTGCTGTGATCCAGGTGTTTGTTTCCCCCACACACACACCTCATCTCCTAACATTCGCATGCTGAAATCCTGCCCCTGAGTTGATGGTATTAGGAGGTGGGGCCTTTTAAAAGTGATTAGCTCACAGAGGAAGAACCCCCGTGAATGGGACTTGTTTCCTTAAAAAGAGGCCCTAGACAGACTCTTTGTAGTGCCTTTATGCTATTGTGAGAACACACGTCAAGAAAGCTCTCTTATGAACTTGGAAACAGTCCTTGCTGGAGCCTTAAACTTGGAATTTCCAGTTTCCAACATTGTAAGAAACAAAGTTCTGTGGTTTATAAGCCACTCAGTTTTTGGTATTTTTTGTTATAAGAGCCTGAATAAACTAAGAACACCCATGTCAGAGAACAAAATAACTCTGAAAAAGTCAAAGCAAAGGAGATTTTATTAACCCAACAGTATTATTTTCCAGGAATTAATTTCCTTTGTAGAAAATATTGATTTCACTTCCTCACCACATTTCAAAGATGTATATTTTTGCCCCAGGTTCATACAAATTAGAGCCCTTATTCTGCCTAGAGTTAACAGGAGTAGAGCTGTTTAAACTTTATTTCTTCTGGAATATTATTAGGTATTTTATTTAGAACATCCGGAAAAAGCTATGACTTGGAACTATTTTGAATAATTTCAGACTTCCATGAGCAAAAACTTGAAAATCGTAAAATCTTTTAATTTTTATAGGCCAGAGGAAAGTCTAGTGCCCAACATGAATGTAACAGATACAAATTATGTGAAAAACTAGTAGTTCATCATAAAACAATGGGAAGGAAGAAAGGAAAGGCAGTTATATAAGCTGTTCTGTATCATGATACTTGTCTACCTCTTAAAAATGAATGAAAGTGAAGATGAGGGAGAATCGATAAGTGTTTCTGCATGTGTAATTTTATTCAAATGTGATTACAAATGAAGCTTCAAAAACATGAACACATATCAATGGATTATATTTAATACATTTTTATATAATTATTTTATAGTGTACACACATCAACTTTTTACTTTCATACACATTTTTACATAAGCTATTACATTAAATCTGCATCACCACACTTTTTGGTAGGAATCACTAGTTCTGAACTACAGATGAAATAGATTCAGACATTTGAAATCCTGACCACAGTCACTGAATCTTAATCTGAAGGTCTTGCGGCTTCTCCATCTAAAAATAAGTCTCTGTTCAAAAGGCTTACTCACCTTTCTTGAACTATGTGAATTCAGTCTTCTTATTTTGGGGAGTGCTTATGTAATATGAAAATGACAATATGAATGACCATGATGACAGCAATAGCAATAATTTTATTGCATACAGTGATTCACATATGGTAAATTTGGATAGACGTGTTTCAGAGCCTCTGTTATGAAATCCTGGACTTGCTTTGCCCTTACTCTCTGAGGGGTCCAATGCCCTTCTCAACATTCTTCCATTCTCCAGGTCATTACCATTAATCAATACCAAATTCTCCTTCATCTCAGATCATAAATCACCAAGCTATCCTAGTGTTGTTCAGTAATGGTTCTGATGAGCTAATTCACACCAAGGTGTGAATGAATAATGATGGTTTCATAAGTTTTCCACTTGGGAGTCTGTTTGCATTTTAAGGTTGGACACAAACACTTCTCCAATGAAGTGTGAAATGTTAAGACTTCTAAGACTATTTCAAGCTAGATGAAGGGAGAAATGATATTTGGACAAGAGAGATTTAAACACATTTCAAATAGCCTGATTTGCAGAAAAAGAAAGAAGAAATTGGAGAAAATAAAGAGAATTGGTATATGGGGGCTAAGAAGAGGGAGGCAGGGTGAGCCAATCCTGTATGACAGATGATGGTGAGTCAGACTTGGCTCCATAAAGGGCATTTCCTGTTACCAATCTCCCCAGTAAAGCCTGCTGCACCTGCTCAGATGCTCCTCTAAAGCAGATGTTTGTTCCATTTTCAGATCATTAACACAGCAGGGCAAAGTTCCTGACATCCAGGATCCAGCCATTTCCCACAGTGTTGCAGCTTTACAGCAGGGATTCTAGAATCTTAATTCACACCTTCATGGGATGGTTCATCTCCCACCGTAAGCGCTCCACACTTAAACCAAATGGAGTTTACAAACCAAACCAAACAAACAAACAAACAAAAAGCTTAGGAAAGATTTTCATCATTCCGAATACTCTGTCTTAACAAATTTGGAGGTTGAAATCGTATAAGCAGTGGTTCTCAACCTTCCCTAATGCCGCGACTCTTTAATACAGTTCCTTATGTTGTGGTGACCCCTGACCATAAAATTATTTTCGTTGCTACTTCTCTACTGTAATTTTGCTACTGTTCTGAATTGTAATGTAAATATCTGATACACAGGATGTCTTAGTCCACTCCTGTGAAAGGGTCATTCGACCCCCAAAAGGGTCACAGCCCACAGGTTGAGAACCGCTGGTATAGAGGATTCCTATTCTTTCATAGGCAGCCTCGTTTCCTCCTTGGGGGTGGGGGAGACCTTGTGATATGAGATTAAACACTATTGATAAACTCACTGAATGTATAGATGATGGAAAAATGCTCTTTCTCAATACACACTGTTAAAGTTGTTGGTGGAGATTCTTTATGATGAAAGGAACTGCTGTCAGTGGGATTCCGAACTGGGAAACACACATAAGCAACAGAATCGTGATGAGACTATCTTGTTTGATGCTGATTTAAGAAGCGCCCAGTATTCCTAATGAATTTTCTGGCTGAAGATGTTTTGGAAGATGTCTCTCAGGCTGAAGGCCTAAGCGAGGCATTCTGTGTTCTCTTCATTGAACATAAAACTGTTCGTTCTACCTGAACCAGTTCCTAAGCCAGCTGCAGGCACAGCAGGAGTAAACCTGTGTAGGATGGGCCCAAAGAGAAAGGCTATGCCCCGAGCTAAGAAAATAAAGAAACAAGAATACAGGTGAAATTGAATCCACTGTGTATAATCCTCCACTATTAACTATTGGCTGTTAAAATTCTTGGCTATTTTAATAAGATTAGTAACGCTTTCATCCTTAAGTAGAAGCTAGAACAAGAACACAGGATGAAGGTCCCCCAAACATATCGCATCAAATGACAACAGATTGGTTGGTTTTTTCCTTTATTTTCTATCTTAATATATTACTTATAAATTGAGGGAAAAAAACACATTTGAAAGGAGAGGAAATCATAGTTAACAGAATTAAGTATAAAAATCTGTATTTTTCTACTGATGTAATAGGTTTATAAGGCTTCTCTAAAACTTATTTTTCCTTTCTTTAACCTGTCTCAAACTGTTTATCTGTTAAATAAGGAATTATTACACCTATTTCTTAAGGGGATTCAGAGTATTAAATCTAACCATGCATGTAAAGTACTAATCAGTGTCTAGGGGTTAACAGTGGTTTTGAAATAAAAAGGATCTGAGTTAAATTCCTCACCCACCAGTTATAAACTGCATGACTATGATGAGTTATTTGGTTTCTTTGTACCTTAGTATTTTCTTGTACATCATGCAGATAAATAATAAGTAGCATATAGTGAAGATTAAGTAAGATACAATGAAGAATTTTAGTTCAGAGTACACACCAGGTACTCAATAACAGCTATTGTTATCAACACTTCTTGCAAACCATTTCACAGCCTATAGATTCCATGGCTTCTCACCTCTGTTGCCACTGGGCAGAGGTGGGTTTAGAATAGGTAAGACTGTAAACGAAAGTTACACATAAAGAAATTTTTAATTCCTTTAAATCCAGTCACAATTGCATTTTAGAATAGGCTCATGCAATATTGCTAAATCCTTATTTTTTATGGCAGAACATAGTAAAATAAGTTTAAGTATTTATATACTATAAATGCAGCATATAGCCTGCCTTTAAAGTGACCTCTAGAATTTATAATCTATGTGAATTTGAGCAAGATACATAATCTCCATGTCTCCCACTCTGCAACTATGTATAATGTATAGATAATAAATAGCCTCTACATAAGGTTGTAAAAATCAAATGAGTTATCCATTTAATTACTTAGAAAAGTGATAGGGACACAGTAAGCTATTCCCAACTGTTATTTATCCACATTTCTTTTTATATGTCTTTCCCTTTGTAGATAACATGTGATGAGTATAATACACAAGATTATACTCTCATATTGGTCAGTCAAATTGTATTTTTTAATTGATCTATGTTGTTCTGCGTATGCCACATTAAATCTTATTACTAGTTTTCAGACATTTCTAATCAGTGATGCAAATATAATGCTCTTTGGAAGACCCAGGTGGGATGAGGTTATTTTTGATTTCTAATTGATTACATTTGCTCATAAACTAATTGACACCAAAGTCAATGATGCACATTCACACAGGGAAAGTTATCACCCTTGCAAAAAAAGTAATACTGCATGAATCATGTATAAGTTTTAATTTATTATAATATACCATGAAGTCAGTCTCAACAAAGACTACTGATGCCTTAATCCATCCTCTTAAAATCTGGCTGGCAATCCAAGTGTGTTTACCTTAAAGAATTCATACAAACTACTCTTAGAGAACATGTAAACAAAAAAAGATCAAAATCCTGAGACCTCTGTCAGTCCAGGAGAGCTTCACCAGCAAAGGACAGGCTCCCCAAAGAAATCCTTGGCTTTGCCTGGCTCCCCCAAGATTAGAATGCCCTCTGGCAACTACAGGTGTTAATACTTATTTTCAACTTCCTTGATCCTTCCAAGAATTACATTTCCCTACCTGTTTAGTTTTCCCAACACAGTCCTGTACACTTTCATTTGGAAATTCTATCTTCTGTGGCTTCCCTGTCATTTTGCATCTTGTTAGTTACTCTGAACTTCCTTCTAAAGGAGATAAACACAGTGCCACTATATTTCTCTCTCCCGCACTGCTTTCCTTTCATATATTTAAGCTTGTCCTGTCTGCTTAAATTATACTGCCTGATTCTTACAGGAGCTAGGTACTAATTCACTAAGAATCCATCTAAGTAAACAATGGAATAGGTTTATTTATTTATTTATTTATTTATTTTACAGGCTTTTAAAAAGATTCTCTTACTGAGATCGACTAAGAAGTTTTGCTATAAAATGAAGATTGTGAACATTTCCCATAAAACCCGGGCTTTATTTTCTGCCCATTACCCATTTACCGTTTTATCCTTGGTTTCAGTGCATGCAGCCAAGTTCTCACACCTCATGCCCCTGCTGCCTTCCCTTGCATAAAACATGATGCTCTACCTCAAACAATGCTGGAATACATTACATAAATTTCCCTTTGATATCGAGCATGTTTTCCACTCTAATAGAATCTGAACAGAATCACACTCCCTGCTCCCTGTGTTCCCGATGTGCTTCATAACTCTCTCTTCTCTGAATTCAATAACCCTCTCCAAGCCATTAGAAGGGATATGTTTCAAGGAAGGGTAGAAGCAACTCGCTAGAGCAGAGCCAAAGATGATCTAGCAAGTGGTTACGTGATGGCAGAAGACAGGGTTGGGGATTCTTTTCATGTCAGAAGGCTGCATTAATTTAGCTGTAATTAAATAAGGCTGCCTTCAAGAAACTTCAATTAGATATGCTTAAAAATGTACATTGTTTTGTAAAAATCTAACGACTGTTTCCCAACTTTTTAATGACTTTGTTGTGTCTTCTTTGGTTGGAGCACATATGAATACCTGATTGTAGCATGGGGGTCCTCAGTTTCAGTTGATCTTTTAGATGGATGTCAGCCATTTGTGACCTAGAGAGCATCTTGATTTGGGTTAGGTAGATTTGCAGCAGTAAGTCTGCAAAAAGGAAGGAAGCATTTGTCGGGCACATTGCCTAAGGCATGGGTAGTGTACTGCAGTTCTCCATTTTTCAGTGGGATCCTTCTTGGCATCAATGACTTTAAAATGTTATTGACTGAGAGCTCAATTAATTCCATATGTAATTCTTTAGGTACCTTAGTGGTATCAACTAGGTAAGGCTGAGATGCTAATTTAAGTGTGATGTCACGATTCTTAAAGTCAGTGACCCTTTCTTTGTATTCTACACTTAATAGGTCTGTGATAGCTGAGTATTCTTCACATGATTCACATTTGTCAGCCTACTCATCAATGACCTTTGCTTACTAGGGAAAATGTTCATCTGAAACTTCCTTTTGAAGAAGCAAGTTTCAAAAAGAAATTTCAAAAATGATAGATTTGTTTAAATGCACAGTTTTTTTCTTTGTCACATTTCATATATAGTCTTGGGTATATCACAAAGAAATATTGCATTCCTATGGAGACTTCTCTCAGTCATTCACCAATCATCATTGGTTATTCTGTTCTTCATAAAATTTAAATATCTGTTCTCAAAGAGATAACAGTTTGGCTAACACTTGTCCCTGTGATAGCCGACACACTTGGGAATGATGCCACAAATCCACACTCAATACCTCATTGTTCCATTTCAGCATGTTACAAAACACAAAGCCACCTTGCATTTGTATGAATATAAGTAACAATACTTATTACTTGTTGCAAAGTGTCATTTAAAATAAAATGCTCCCTTATTATCTAAAAAAATAAAATAAAATTGTAGCTTTAGCATGGAGATTTTGCTAATGCAAGATTAATGAAAATAAATGAGAGCATCTCGATCTGTTTGTACATTTCTTATTAGTTCAATAAACATCATGTTCTCCTGCCATGGAAGATGCACCATTATACCTACATTCACTAAATGTACCAAACTCAGTCTAACTTAATGACATTCATTTTGAAAGTTGTTGAAGACATCTATATGTTACCAGGTGCTGTTTGCAAGAATGCCCAAAGTGAGTAACTCTTTGTAGAAAAGATAATCTTCCATTATGACCCAAATGAAGTATAAATCCTGTGCAGAGTCAGTAGTATCAGCTCATTCATTGAAAGTGGTTGAAGAATATATATTTTACTTTTGAAGTATTACTGAAATTGTTCTGTTAAGTTGAAGGTTAATTCATGCTGGCGATCAGCTACAGTTCTCCCTGACAGAGGAAATAGTTCGTAATAGGAAATGTTATTGGGGTCTAAGCATCTGCAACGTAGACAATGCATTCTTTCACAATTTCTATACCACTGCGTGGTTGGTTTCCCTCCCCCCCGGCTATAAAAGCTACTTTATAACTTTCTGCAGTGGCATTATTTCCAGGTCTTATTGCTGGCTTTAAAAAATCTTTGCTTTTTCTTTTCTTTTTTTTTTTATTGTAAAAAACTTTTTTTTTTTTTAATTGTTAAATCATAGCTGTGTACTTAGTGCAATCAAGGGATACAATGTGCTGGTTTCATATACAATCTGAAATATTCTCATCAAACTGTTCAACGTAGCCTTCATGACATTTTCTTAGTTATTGTATGTAGACATTTGTATTCTACCTTTAGTAAGTTTCGCCTGTACCAATTCTAAGATGCACAGTAGGTGTGGCCCCACCCATTACCCTCCCTGCACCATAACCTCCCCCCTCCCTTCACCCCCTTGGCCCTTTTCCCATATTCTTGAGCTATAGTTGGGTTACAGCCTTCATGTAAAAGCTATAAATTAGCTTCATAGTAGGGCTGAGTACATTGGATATCTTTTCTTCCATTCCTGAGATACTTTGCTAAGAAGAATATGTTCCAGTCTTCTTTTTTTTTTGAGACAGAGTCTCACTATGTCACTCTTGCCTCAGCCTCCCTAGTAGCTGGGACTACAGGCGCCACACAACTCCTGGCTATGCTGTTCATTTCTCCAATAAAATCTTTTGCACAACTCTTTTTAATTTAAAATATGTGTGGCCCTTATGAGTATTATAATGCTCACCAGTATTGAATGTCTTTAATGTTGATACCATGGTATCACAAAACAAGAAAATTATCTTACCTTTAACAGAAACAAGATAATACTGCAATTCCCAATCCTCATTAAAACCTGTGTTTTCTTTCTTTGGCACTCTCTTGGTTTTCATTGACATGATGGGCTGTTAAGAAGACAGAACTACAACTATTCACAAATTCTACATCAAGCGGAAACGTGCATTGTTGTCAAAAGCTGATAACAGACTGGTGAACTTGACCCCCCCACTCATAACTCTCACCAATCAGCCTTGTGGAGCAGTGATGCCAGTCAGGTGTGGGAAGTTACAACTAAATCATGAGCTGTGAATTTTACCCTTCTGGTTTACTTATCTGCTAATTGTACCAGTCTTGGAGGATTATTTCATTATTTTATCAAAACTTATTTCATTATTTTTTATTTTAAATGCATTAATTTTAAAAATAAAATAAAAATAGAAAAGGTAAACAAAAATGTATTAATAAAAATAAAATGATTTGTTCTGAAAAATGTGGATTCAATCAAAAGGGCTCACTTAAAGACTTAGAAAGCCAGATGTGGACAGCCGGCACCTGTGGCTCAAAGGAGAAGGGCACTAGCCCCATATGCCAGAGGTGGCGGGTTCAAAACCAGCGCTGGCCAAAAAAAAGAAAGCCAGATGTGGACTTCAGGATGCAGGTTCCCCACCCCAGGCAAAAGAGGGCACAGTCAGAAGGATCAGAAGGCTATACAATGAACTTTGCTCTGAATTCTTATAGGATAGAACATTCTGATTATAATGTGCAACGAATCCCCAAAGCTTTCTTCTTTCAAGCCTGGTTATGACTATTCCTAATTAGTTGGGGCTTCTTTCCTTAGACTGTCTTGCAGTTTGATTTACTTCACACCTATTCTCTAACCTCACTTCAACAGTCACCTTCATTAAAGGCAAACACTTTACCTTCCCCAGCTGTAAAAGTAGGAGCAGTTATATATAAAGTTAAGGCCAAAAACATATAAGTAGATAACTGTTATGAGAGGGCCTCAGAAAGCTTTTGGCTTTCTGATAAAAAGAGAATAGGCCAACCATGGTGGCTCACATCTGAAATCCTAACACTCTGGGAGGACCACACAGTTGGACTGTTTGAACTCAGGAGTTTGAGACCAACCTGAGCAAGAACGAGACCCCATCTCTACTAAAATAAAAATAGAAAAACTTAGTCAGGCATTGTGCCAGGTACTTGTACTCCTTGCTACTCAGAAGGCTGAGGCAAGAAGATTGCTCAAGCCCAAGAGTTTGAAGTTGCTGTGAGCTATGATGCCACAGCACTCTACCCAGGGCAATAGAGTAAGACTCTGGATCAGAAAAAAAAAAAAAAAAAGATAAATATAAGGGCATCACTTATAGTCAGTTAACTATTTCTATGATAACGCAAACTACACTGTTCATGAACAGCTATGAGAGCAAGACTACTGTCACCACACAGATACCAGACTCTCTATTGTGGAAGTGGTGAACTAGTATCAGCAACTTCCTGTGTCTAGATGCTTTGTTAGATAATGTACATTAAAATTAAAAAAAAAAAAAAATTATAGGCTCAAAAAAATAAAAAAAAACTTTAAAAAATAATAAAATGTACAATTTGCTTAAGCCAATTTGCTTATCATTCCTTTGCTTTGTTTTATTAATTGCAATGAAAATCATTTGTTAACAAACACCATGTTTTCATAACTTGAACTCACTTGAAAATATCTTGCTTAAGAACTGAGAATTATCAGGCATTTGTAGTCATTATTCTAAATACCATGGATTGATATGAGACCTAAAACTTGTGAACAAAGCCTAAGACCCAGTTTTCTAGAAAAACATGTAGTAAAAATATCATTAAAGTGGACTAATCTCTGCTTTCCATACTCACAGGGTAAACTTAGCAAAGTCATTTCAGGGACTGAGCTCTCTACTTCTTAAAGTTAAGTTTGGAGTTGGGTTACACAACTTCCTAGTTCTAAAGTAGGACTATTCCATCTCAGCACCTATAGTATACAAGATTACAATGCCCAGATGTTCTCCATGGCAAAGTAGTACATGAAATAGACCACTGGTGATGTGAAAATCGGTGTTAATACATTGTTGATCCCATTCACTCAGTTTTCTTTTTTTTTTTTTTTTTTTGTAGAGAAAGAGTCTCACTGTACTGCCCTCGGGTAGAGTGCCATGACGTCACACAGCTCACAGCAACCTCTAACTCTTGAGCTTATGCAATTCTCCTGCCTCAGCCTCCAGAGCAGCTGGGACTACAGGTGCCCACCACAAAACCCAGCTATTTTTTTGTTGCAATTTGGCTGGGGCTGGGTTTGAACTCACCACCCTTGGCATATGGGGCTGGCACCCTACTCACTGAGCCACAGGCACCACCCCATTTTCATTTTTCTGAATCTCATTTTTCTTACCAGCACGAGATCATAAGTAAATCAGAGGTAATATTTGGTTCTCAAGTTGTGTTTTCTTTGCAGCATGTTTTTTTTTTTCCCATTGTTCTTATTAGTATTTGTGGTGTTGTTATTCTTTAAGAGTATATGGTTCTATATTACCTATCTATATACACACATATTAGATAGATAGATAGATAGATAGATAGATATACTATTTTGAGAAATCAGTCTATTTTGCAATACTGAGCCTACATTTTTTTCATGAAATTGTCCCCTGGAGTACAAGATTTCTGCCTTATTTAAAAGAAAGCCTGTATCCTCCACTCATAATAGTGCCTACCAGATCCACTTCACTTACCTAGGTTATGAACTTGGCAAACACATTTATTTGCATTTTTTTAATTTCAAATTAATATGAGGGTATAGGTGTTTAGGTTACATTTTTATCATTACTAAGGTAAACTTCAAGTTGTAGTTGCATCCTTCACCCGGGGGGTGTGCTGACCGCCCCAGCATTGTGGATTTAGGTGAGATTTCACCAATTGCCTTCCCCACCTTCTCCTCCCCTTCTCCTCCTCTTCTGTTTTAAACCTTGAAATAGAAAATTGCTACAATTCTTCTTAATTCTAACATTGACTCTCAAGACACCTTTTGTAAGAGAAATATATTAAATCATTAGAAGAACAGGCTGTAGGAGATGATGCTGTAAGCTCCTTCAAGCTCTAATATTCTATGACAAGCTAAGTTGTTTTTGGGACTTTGATATATTACTTGACACATCACTGGGCGAGCCAGCCTTGAGCTGGTCTTAGAAGTCACTAAAGGGAGTGACACTTCACTTGTCACCATTGATCCAGGATGGAAAAAATATTGATAGGCTAAAATCAGGAGTTCAGGTATGCCCTTCCTTGTAGTTCTAAATAAACACAATCAGTCTACCCAGTCTTAAGCAAGTGTTTCTTAAGGCATGTTTGTAAATGTGTTTATAAAGCAAGAACCTACAATCCATCAGCTCTCAAAGAGCTAATCAATATATTACAATCTGACCTCCGAGAAGTTTTGCCACTGGGAAGTTTAATTTATTTCGACTCATGGCCATGAAAAAATGAGCAGCCAAGGCATTTTGACAAAATAGAAAAAGTGGATGATGCTGTATCCAGCAACAGTTCCGTTTCAATTTTCCATCTTATCTGTACAAATCACCTCACTGAATGGAATGACCGTGAAAACCGATCAGGCATGGGGTTAGTCTATGGGCCGAGGTAGAAAGGAAAAGTATATAGATGGCAGCTGCAAGAGGCATTGTTACTCACAGACCATGCTTCCTCTTAAAACATTTCTTCTGGAAAGAGAGTGGGAAGCCTGGGAAAGAGTTTTGATAAGCAATCTACCATATAAATTTCCTTTTAACAGTATTTGTATCTGGATATAATCACTTCCCATAGCTAGGGTGCTTGCCCCTGAAAAATAAATTCCCCTGATGTCTGCAAGGAATGGATATCAAGTGCCATTTCCCTTTTAGAATTTGGCACATAAACTAATCCCAGAAGAGTATTTCTTATTTTTATGAACCCGAAATAGAATCCAGGTCTATCATATACTGAAAGACAGCAATGCTTTTCTGCTGGCCCCAAGGGAAATATGCAGAGTGGCAGAAATGGAAATGTGTTATCCTGGGAACCTAGCTATATCACAGGTAGCAGCAGTGGCATATGTTTGCATAAGTGATCCATCAGCCCCTACTCTTCTTATGTAGATTCAATAAACAAGAGTATCCACTCTCTTAAAAGGCAAAGAATTAGGATCTGGAAAACAAAAGATAAGGTAATGAGAAAATCTTTTAAAAAAAGGCTACTAGGAAGGAGGCACTTTTAAGTAGAAATAGTTTAAGGTAGTTTATAGTAAAAGGACAACAGGAGTTAGAAAAGAGCTCCAGAAAGCATAATTATACTTTATGCACCTGGAGAGGCAGGTCCTTGTCTGCTGGTGCAAAGAAGGCACTGAGGAGGAGAAGAGGGAAGAAAAATGTTCTTCCCTTCTGATAACACAGAAAAAAGCCATGGAGTAAAACGTCCAACTGGACATTGTAAAGAAGATCACAGAATGCAGTCCAATTCCTTTTGAGACCACCCTGGATTCATGATTATAACAATGGAGGGAGAATTCCTAAGGATTTCAAAAGCAATGAGACATGGAAGAAGGAACAATATAATATTGATTCTAGCCACTGCTTTGCTACTAATTTCCAATGTGACTTCTTTGCAGTGGTGTTTCCTCATCTCCTCAACAAAGTCATTACATGGATAGACAGTTTCCAAGGTCCTATCTGAAATGTCCTGACCCTAATCACTGAACGCCTATAGAACCCCACACCTGTGTGTTTCTACCTTCTATTAAAGCACCAGTATGTAGTAAGGTGAATATATTGATTTTTATGATGACAACTGGGTAGTGCAGTTTCTATTCTATAAATTTAAATCTCTACTATTCCCTTTCAGAAGTTGGAAACATCCATTATCAAAGTCATGAAGTGCAACTGGTACAGGGTTGATTTATGGCATTTATAATCACCAAAGATATCCAACCTCATTCATAAGTTTCCAAAGGGTGGAACAGCATGATCAGAAAAGATCTAAGAATGACCTGCTTTAAAGCACTCTTTGTCAAAATAGATAATCTACACAGGGGACATTGTATGTGGGGTCTGAAATAAGAACCTACTCACTGTTATCTTCTGTAGAAGTGGGCATGGCTCCCTACTTATTCAAAGAGAACTGTATTGATTGCAAACCCTCTGATTGATCAGGCTACCATTTTCTAGATAGTTAAATCACAATGGAAATAGAACCCACATTATGTTACATACAATGTTCTTTTAGTAAAAATATTTAAAATTATAGTAAAAGTATGAAGAAACGAAACCTCATCATTGGTTTTCAGTTCTGTCTGACTGTTATTAATCATTTCTGGTTTTCATCACTGCATCTTTAGAAGGGTGAGGACTAACTGGAGGTCAAGAGAAGAGGTGGGATCACCTAAAACTCAGAAATAGGGTTTAAAAACAAAAACTAATGAAATTTGCTATTTCTATCTATGAGAGATAGTCAAGAGTGATTCATGTTCAGTATTCATGCATAAGTATTCCTGTGTATTATGGGGAGAAGTGTATATATATGAATGGGATGGGAGCAAATTTTAGCTCTTTGGAAAATTAACAAGATTGCTCCAAACCAATTTATAAAACAGATACTAAAAAAGGTAATAAGTTTGGTGCTATGGTTCATAAAGATTTTTTTAAAAAACTATATATTTTAAAAACTATATAAGGTACTAAATTTCTAGTCACTCTTTTTATTATTTTTTTTTTTTTTTTGAGACAGAGTCTCACTTTGTCACCCTTGATTAGAGTGCCATGGCATAATAGCTCACAGCAACCTTAAACTCTTAGGTTCAAGCTAGATAAAATAATTTGTCCACTCAAGAACAAGGAATTTTAGGCACTCAAAGACTAATGTGTCTGGAGAAAGTAACACTTGTGCTCTTGACTCTTGATGGGTTTGTGATAGCTACAAATACCTTGGAATAGGAAACAAGAAAGGGAGTTGTCCTGATGGAGGAGGGAGTGAGGAGAGTATTCACTAGGACCCCCAGACGCCCTCCCTCACACTATATTTATTGTGAAAGTTATCTAAGAGAGAAAAGGGAGATTTAGGAATAGTTTGGATCTTTGAAAATCTGATCTAGCAGAACTCTATGAAAAATCCCATTTATTTATTTATTTATTTATCTATTTATCTATTTTGTTTCTGAGACAGAGTATCACTTTCTTGGCCTCAGTAGAGTGCTGTGGCATCACAGCTCACAGCAACCTCAAACTCTTGGGCTCCAGCGATCATTTTGCCTCAGCCTTCCAAGTAGCTGGGATTACAGGCACCCGCCATAACACCCAACTGTTTTTATAGTCGAGCTCTTGCTCTGGCTCAAGCTGGTCTTGAACCCATGAGCTCAGGCAATCCACCTGCCTCACCTCTGAGAATGCTGGGAGTACAGGCATGAGCCACCACGCCCAGCCTCAGTCACTCATTCTTTAGGGAGAAAGATATTCTCATAAATGTATTAGTTAGGATTTTAAGATCCAATGAATGGGTAGATTTTCATAAAAGAGATTTTATAAACTTGTGAAATTTTATTTGAAAATTACAAACAAAACAAAAATATAAGATGCACTAGATATTATTGCTATATTTATTCTGGGTACAAGACTGGGAGTTGTAGTAAATTATGGGAACAGGATAAGTAATTCAGTGTTAGGAATGAAATATGGGCTTAAATTATCTAATTTTTTTTCTTTATATACTTAGTATCTATGTCACCTGCAGCAGGAGTCTCCTTAGATCAGTTTGCCACATCCATCTGGTAGTGCTGCCATTGGGAACAATTTCATAGTAAGTCACCTCTAAAGTATTTGTCCTCTTTTATGCACATTGATCTATTGAACAATTAAATTGTGTACAGGAGAGAGGAGTTGATTTCACGCAATATAAATGGCACAGGTTTCTTCAGCATAATTCAGATAGAATCAGGTGGTTGCATTGGCAAGAACTAAAATATTTCCTCTCCTTTTCCTATACTAGGTCAAGATCATCCCACCTCCTGGTTAACTCTCTCCTAAGGAAAGAGGGGCTGGTTTGTCTGCTTAGTATGATGCCAAGATGTATTTTGTACTATCTTTCAGAAGAATTTTAACTTTTTATTATCGCATTTCAGTTTTGGTCTTTGCAATAGTCTGCCCTGAGAGAAGATTGCTCATGTCAAGGAACTGGTTGAATAAGTGAATTAAGAAGTTTTCTCTTCCCATAGGCATAAACTGGCAAGGTGCTTCTAAAATTGAAGGGGCTTTTATTTGTTCTCAGGCATAGGTGGTTAAGGATTATTGGGTACCTGTTGAGCTATTATAAAGTAATTTTAATATCTGTTTATATTGTCTCTTGCATCTATAGTATAGAATCCTTTGGAGAGTGACGATTAACAGGGTATCACATGAGATTTCTGAATCCCTGATCACAACCTCAACATTATTGGATCGTACCCATGTATTTTTCTTAGCTTTGTGAAAAAGTCTTACAACATAACTAAAAATATTCTATGGAAAAATGGGGATGATACATTAATTCAAATTAGAAGCCCCTAGGCTGAAATAATTTTTAGATATGCCAGATTGAATTTGTCCATTAATGAAATTTGGGGGGCTCATAAAATGGTACCCCAAAATAAGGCCTCTGAAGCAGCTTCAGAAGCAGAACACCTCTCGGAATTTCAGCCTTCCTATTGCTGGCCCTTTAGTGTCTCTTGCTTGAAGCAAGCCATAGAAACTAGGATACCTCTTCCCTAAGACTTGTCAGAGAAACCAGAAGCTCCTTTCCCCCAAACAAAACATAAAACCTAAAAACATTACTTTAACTTTTTCCCTGCCTTTCTGTAGCAATTGACCATAAAGAAATTATCTGACCTCTCTTGTCAGATTATAGGTTAAAGGACCCCTTTCCAGAGAGGGTCTTCCCTCATACCCAGAAGGAAGGAATGTGCCTCAGAGAGGCTAAGAACATTAGATTGTAGACTTCATTCAACTACATTTTTTTCTCTTAACATTTTTTTTTTTATTAAATCACAACTGTATACATTAATCCATTTATGGGGTACACTGTGCTGATTTTATATACAATTTGGAATGCTTCATCAAACTGGTTAACATAGCCTTCACCTCACTTAATTATCATGTTAAGACATTTATTTTCTACTCTTAATAGATTAGAGACATGTACCCTTGCAATATGCACCATAGGTGAGGTCCCACGATTACCCACCCTCCATCCAGCCTCACCCCTTCCCTCCTCTCACCCTCCTCTTCCCTCCTTCATCCTGGGCTATAGTGGTGTTTTATCTTTCATATGAAAGTGTGGCTGATTATATATTAGTTTCATAATAGTACTGCGTACATTGGATACTTTTTCTTCCATTCTTGAGATACTTCACTAAGAAGAATGTGTTCCAGCTCCATCTATGTAAACATAAAAGAGGTAACATCTCCATCTTCTTCATGACTATCCATACTTTGCTAAACCTAACCATATAAATGGACAGTTTCCCCTTTACTTTTGAGTCTGCACTAAGAAGGTTCCTGTGTCATGTAAAATTATGATAAAATTTGTACATCTTTCCCCTATTATAGTGTGCCTTTTATAAGTTGATTTTCAGAAAACCTTCACAGGGCAAAGGGGAAGTCTCCTCTTAACTCCTACAAAGTTCATCTTCCTTTGCAGAGTAACCTGTGAAAGTATTTTCCATGTCCCTTAATATAATCTTTGCGTTTTTCTACTAACTTCACATTCTGAAGTGTGGCAGGAGGCAGGTGGAAGGGATCCAGTTTATGATTCTTGGTGCTGGGTCCCCCAATCTATTCCACTTCACAGGGCAGAAACTGCTTAGGGGTGTGTCCTGTCATGCTGAGGCAGGCCTGCTTGCTGGCAGGGCACTGAGGCCCTTCCTGCCCATCACCAACACCGGGGACCCTGTGGAAATTCAATGTCAGGATTCTGGGGAACAGTAGAAGCAGCCGCAGGGGCCTGTCTGACAAGAGTTTGCTCTTTCTGACCATGTTCTACTGGCATATGCCCTCAGGCTTCCCATTGGTGTTTATTTGTTTGTTTGTTTGTTTTTTCCTAAAGCACAACCTGGTATCCCAAAAAAGCATTTTGTTAAGTCATTTTGCATTTTTGTTTTGTCCTAACTAATCTTACCATTTTAAAAGAACACTGTTGGTCCTGTGCTTATTCATTTCCAGTGGTTGGCATTGAGCCTTGCTGTTACTTGTGGCACAAGTGGCACCTGTAAAGCCACACTGGGGCCATCCACAGTGATACTGGATGACCAGGCCAGAATAACCTTCTCTGAGGAAGTGATGAAATCACCTGCGTGGCTGGGAGGGCTTTTTGATTCTTGTGTTAATGGTTAACTTATTACCCTAGGCTGTTTGGGGTGGGGAGTTTTGTCTTTTCCTCTTTTGTGTTTGTGAGTATGTTTGTGCAGGGGTGGGAGAAATTGTAATTTTTTTAAAAAAATACAATTTTTTTAAGAAAAACAGCCAGAATTATTACATTCATATTTGCTTTAAAAATATTACCAGTAATAATAATTTCACTAGCTGCAAATGTCCCCAACCATTATCAGGCAGTATTCTAAGATTATCTCAGTGAATACTTAAAACACCTCATGAGGTATTACAATAATGTAAACTTGCAGCTTAGGAAAAGCGATCATGGTCATGTGGATATATTATTTATTCCTTGTTGCTGCAGAGTCAATTATCCTAAATTCAGCAGTGTATAGCAGGAACATTTATTATCATCTCTAGCAGCATTAGCTGTTGACTGAGCTCAGCTGGAGGGTTTTTCCTAGGTTTTGCATAAAACTTAAGTCAGACATGGGCTAGGACTATAATCATCTCTAGGACTTCTCCATTATATATCACGCGCCTGGGATGAGAGAACTTAATTTGGTGAAGATTGAAACACATGGAACTCCTGTGTTACCTTTGCAGTCTCTCCAGCACAGTAACTTCAAGGTATACATACTCCCTCCACAGGGCCCAGAAACTGAGCGGTGCATTCCCATGAGAGGACTGTGTGGATGCTCTACCACTTTCTATGACCTAACTTCAGAAGTTACACACTGTCACTTTCATCCTATTCTAGTCATTAAAAATGGGTCATTAAAATGAGCCCATCTTCAAGAGCAGCAAATCTGACTGAAGTTCTTAATGAGAGAAAAATCAAAGAATAAGGGCTAAAAACTGTATTTGAATTCATTTTTCCCTGACTCTGCATGTGTTCTTAGCTCTGCTACTACATTTTGACAAGTTCCTCACAAGACTGTCTACTGAACACTTGTCCACTTAACATGTATGGCCATACACTCAGCTGAAGGAAGTGTCATCAAAATCATCTCCTAAGCTCTCACTGACATTCAAGAATGTTCAACACATGTTTTTAAATCATAGAATCTTCAAGAATTGAAATTTTGATGAAATTTATAGAAAGATTTCAGTACCAGGGTAAACTATTTTTCAAAATATTGACTAATATTTATGTTTCTCTCTCTCTCTCATTTTTGTCACGTACAACTTTCAGGGCATAAGTCTAGCTTTTACTTTCTTGTTAAGTCTTACATTCAACTCAACTAAAATTAATTTTTCATATAAAATTCCCCAATGGACATGGTTTCTTCAAATTCAAGATATTGTATCAACACCATCCTTTCCTCTAATTCTGTCAACAAAAGTAGTCAAATTTCCCTTGAATGGCTTATTCTCCATAGAGCCAGAGTTCTCATAGCTCATGGCTCTGTGATCATTGCTGAGGCACTAGAAGCTTTCCTGAATTTTTGCTTCTGTTATGATACTTTGCTGAACTATGAGTTTCTACAGTAGACTGAGAAAATGGTTACTGAATTCTTTTCCCATTCCGAACTTCCAAGCTGACCTACTATCTGGCTTTTCACACATTTTCAGAGGTCTCTTCAAATTGTCATCCAAAAAGAAATGTATGAAAATAAAACAAGACAACAAAAACCACAAATTAAATACATCGATTCCCCATCCTTGTTTTTGCTTAAGAAGTAATAAACTGCCCTCATCGATTGCCATCATTGCACTGAAATTTTGTTTAGGTTTCAAGACCCTACTGCAATCATACCCTAACTTCTTGTGAAGTCTTTTCAACTTGGTCTAGGATGCCTGTGCACCAGGTGTGGGAGATGCATCTTGAACCCAACCATGCTATCTCTGTGTAAACTATTTTCATACTCATAGTCTTTTGGAACATTAAGTGCTACCTCAGTGAAATGGAGAACATCATTTCTTGAGACTTAATATGCAGGACTATTCCAAATGAAGCAATAAAATGTTTTCTTACCCTTTGTTAAGCCATTTGTCTCATTGGTTGAAGACAAGATTCTCATACTATCTGTCAATGGGATGTCACAATTTAAAACACATTAAATAAAAGGCAATTTGTTATCCTGTATTTGTGTATGTGTGTTATGCATTCCACTCTACTTTCTCCAGAAATTTTAGTGTAATAACTTCTCTTAAGAATCACACAGCTAAAGGTTTTAAAAGTGTTTTGTAAAATAAGAAGTGGCCTACATGTACAAACATTCCAATGTATTATCTTATATAATCACAAAAACTTTATGAGGTAGAGCTTACTACAGACATGTGAAAGGTAGAAAAAAATCAAGGTTACATTATAATAAGCAGCACAGCTAGCAAGCAAAAATCACTTTCCTGACCATAAATTTATAACGATTCCTAGTTCTCCTCAGAATATTTAGCTTCATCTGTATGCACCACATACAGATGGTGCATACAGATGCATATTCAAGGCAGAATATGAACTCTTTATTTGTCTTATTTTTGTTTTTCCTCAAAAGTAAGGTGTATCTCCCATATTGATTGTAAACTTCTTGAAAGAACATATCTTTATTTTCGTTGCTTTTATGTACTGAATCACAGCTATGTACTGAATAAGGCATTATTCTCCAGCAACTTATACTAATATAATTTTTCTTAGGTGCACATTGGGCATCATTTCCTTTTCCATACTCTTTCATTCAGCCTTATCTACCTAAGTTAATTATCCTACCAGATGTCTACATATCTGTCTTTCTGTAAAAGCCAATTTTCACAGCATGATCAGGGCAGATAATCAAACTCAATATGTAGGGCCCACTCAGATCCTATTGATACTTGAATAGTGGTAAATAGGACGAGATACGAGTCTGTTGGTTCATGAAGAATAATGCTTTCGGTAGATCTAGCAGACAGGTACTTCACATGGATTAACAGCTTTGAAAATAAAAAAATATTTCTGCAGAAACACAATGTAATTGTTAATTCTCAGGATCTCTAAATCTACTTCCAGGATAAAAGAAGGATTTGGTTATTCATTTTCATATGATCCCTTGCATAGCAAAGCTTATTTGGTATATTTCACTTTCATGTATCCCCATTTCCTTGACAAAGATAAAAATGAGGGCTACATATATGCTTAGTTTAAGCATCAAGCAGATTACAAGAGGAAATACCTATGTACTGATAAGACACAGAAGGTTTTCAAATGATTATCAAATTTATTTCTTAAAATGTGCAATAGGATAGTTATAACAGTTTTTCATTGACAAAGTGTTACGTATTTTATAATCTCCTTTGAGATTCTTTTTTGCCTTGTTTTTCACAACCTAACATTTCCAATGAGATCAACAGACACAAAAACGGTAAGAAAACTAAGTTATAAACAAGAAAAATAGATTAACACAATGCATGAAATTGGAAGTGAAATAGGCAGGGCACACATTTTGGCAGTGTAGAAAGTAACTAATATTTAATGAGTACATATTTCATAGCAAATAACTATGTATAAATAGCTAATGTGTGTTTATACTATTTCATTTAAACTTTGTAATTTAGACTCTCATTAACATTTCTCTACCTAATCTATTCAGGACTTGCACTTCTTCCTAATAGCCAATGCCCACAAAAATGTAGACATGACAATTTTTCCTGGCCATGTACTATTAACAGAAAAATAAAATGCTGCAAACACTTAAAAAAAATCAGAAATTTTTCCAAATACAAGTAAGGGTGTTACCACAAAAATTGGACGTGTGGCTTTGTAATGTGTTGACTTGCTCGGGATGGACTGCTTCTTCCAGAATTGCCTTCTCTCCGTGTTTTAGTTAGGATGTGCCTCAAGAGACACTGTGGATCGGGGTTTGGAGAGAAGTGGAGCAGCAGCCAGGCTGGGTTTTATGCTGTCCCCACAGTCCATGTTATCAGCTCCCTCCCTGTTTGCCTTCCTGACATAAGGTCACAGCCAAGGCTGCAAGTGTTCTACTCCTTCCCAGATCCTCCTTCAACACCTCTGACTTCTGCGTCAAGTGCACATTCAGCACAGTGATAAAGGACATCAGCTTCTCCTGCAGGTCCCAACTCACGATAGCACTGAGAACTGACCTGGGTTTCGGGTTATTTTCATGGATTCCATTTCATGTTCAAGGATTTCAGCTTGTTTCACTCTGCTCACATAATGTCTATTTTATTGTCCTGAGACGATATCCCTTTATAACCGGTTCTTCCAATTTCACAACTGGGCAAAGTTAAATCTCTATAGTAAATGTAAATGTGTAATTCTTCTCTAACTGAACCCTGTGTGGTACATGATCTGGCAGCAGGAAAGATTCTAGAGCACTGGTATCTTAAGGATGGGCTTTCTAGACTGCTTTGGTGTTATCTGGTTTGTTATGATCTGATTAGATTTAATGTCCTTAATCACTCTCATTTCCAGGGGTGAAGGAGACACTAGAAACCCATGTCCTGTGGTGGCAAACATGTTATGCAAATTATCACCTGCAGATGCCTGTAATCAAAAGCCTGTAGAAAATGGGCTCTTACTGACTATGAGGCCAGAGAATATTTTAGTCAAATTAGGCACATGATGGGTTTGGTTAGTTGTTTCTAAGTGTATGGAAGCATGGGGGGAAACAGATGAACACGTAACTATAACATCCCTGCTAAGATCCTCATCCCAGGGTGAAGTTGCCTGTCTTTCATAAGAACCCCAACCTTATCTTTGCTGACCACGCGAATGAGATTTCTAAAAATCAAACCTGAAGTTTGATCCTACAGGGGACTAAATTGCAATGCACATTGAATCTCCAAATACCAGGGGGTACCAACTATTAAAATTTGGGAATTAATTGGGAAGGAATAATACTCTGAAATTTGCAATGGGGCATAAGAGCTTATTTTGGTAAAGCAGAAATTTTGAACCCCTAAGTTCTCTGGAGGCTTTTTTGATGGTAGAAGAAACCCTCCCATCCCTTCCTGAAAAAAGTGTCATTGTCTGAAGAAGGAACTGCTGATTCTACTCAGGAACTGCCCCTGCAAATCTTCTTGCTTCTAAATCTATAAATATACTCAAGTTTCAGCAGCCCCAGGGTATGAGAAACAATGTGTGATCCACAAGCAGATATGACGTACACCAAATCATTGATTTTGCAGACAAAGATGTACCAGCAAATCAACAAGAAAAACATGGCTTACTGTAATAGTGGTTTGGGAGATCAACTCTGACCATCAAGTAGAAATAGAGTGGCTATTCTACAGTGCAAGAAAGAAGGGCTATTCTTGGGATTCAGGAAAACCCCTGAGTGAACGTTTAGCACTCTCATGTCTGTAATTAAAGTCTAAAAGAGCTGCAAGAATCTAGCTTATATAGGACTATTAGTGCCCCCATACACTTCAAGAATGAATGTTATGCTCACACACATAGGGAATTACAACAAATTGAAATGTTTCCTTAAGTTGGAATATGGAAAAGATAGTGGAAGATGATAGTTATAAATATCAGATATGGACAAATAACCAGTTACAAAGATGAGGACTGTGATAATTATGAATATTTCTCCCATAGTTTGATACGATTATTATACATGTGTGTGTATAACAATTTTTTTATTTCCTTTTTCCCTTCCCCTTCCAGGTAACATATGTTATATTGCATTGTTCAAGTTATAAGATATCAACGGGAGAGTGGGAATTAGCTAGATAAAGAATGAACATCATCCAAAAACTAAAAAAGGGACTTTGTATCATGTTTGGGGGAAGTGACTAGGTTAATGTAGATGAAAGTTGTCTAAGTAAGGCAGCAATGCAACTTTGTAAATTTGCTAATGTGGCCAGTGGGGACTGTGATGGCCTTGCAATGTACCAACTGGGCAAGGCAGAGCTGTTTTCTGGAATTTTGTTCTTGGTATGTTGTCAGTTGGGACAGACCAAAAGAGACATTTTTTTGACAAGATATTGAGGGCAAAAATGATGCAGTGGCCATTTTATATTTTTATGTTTGGAAGCCTGGGGCGTGTGATTTTATAGTTAACACGCCAATTGACACAGGCCTTCTTTGTCACCACACCCTCTCTTCCTATGTTTCCTGCGCAATGCTTCTTTGGCAATAGTAGTAATATTATGCCTTACCAATATTAAAATATTAATTCATTCTAATACAGTGTTTACTCTGACTCTTTGCATCTAAATCTGTAGCATTGAGACCATTTTAGCCATTTAAGGACTCAGTGTGAAAATAGAAATCTTAAATGTAAAATGACTGCATGAATGCTCAATAGTGATAGTTATTATTGCAAGTAATAAACATGTGTATATGTTTCATAATTCAAAGTCCTAAAAGGTTCTTACTGTGCATTTACCTTTTAACTCCCAGGAAAATTGTGTGGCATAGGTAAGCATCATCATTAACATTGTTATTATTGTCTCTGTTGCCACTGTGCAGGTGCCTGTAAAAATATCAAGTGCTTACAGGGTATATGGCTGAGGGTCATTTGGCTTCTAAGGAGAGGCAGAATGTCTTAACTCAAACTTGTGTAGACTATTCTACTTACACCAAGTGAAAATTCCAGAAGCAGAAACAAATGTGTTGATTTTTTCTCCACCAACTGCATTCTAAGGTTTCCTGCCTTAGACTCATTGTTCCTGATCATATTTGACATAGCTGTGCAACATCTTTTTCATGTCAAGATTTTGCTTTAAACACTCCACTGCCAGTTTCACTTGTCAAAAGTTGGAGGGAATATGTTTTAAGCATTCAGCAAGCATTCTTCTGAAAAGAAAACCAGTATTTCTAATGATCATTTGACAGCGTGGTGGATTGCAGAAACTGTTTTCTAAGATCTGTCACAAATGATTTAGCTTTATTGGTTTTAATGACTCTCAGCTACAGGCATAGACTATAAGTGAAAATTAAGATATTTTTCGTAAGATGAAAATAGATTTCAATCAGAAAGGATTTTTTACCTATCTCTTCCTATTTACTTATTTCTTTAATTTAATTAATGAATGGGGGAGTTGGGGGGGGGCAGATGATTCTGATTAAAAGAAAACCACTGTGGAAGATGAGAACATAGGGGTGTTCATCCATGAGAACAAAGTTTTCCTTGTACTGGTGCCTCTGTTAATTGTATGTAAACTGGCTGATTTGCCAAGCTCACAGGCTGGATGGCAGAGAAGGGAGCTAATGTGTTAAATTGGAATTTTTTTCCTGGGTAGAGTCAAGCGAATATTTTTATTCATAACTAAAGGTTGGTCTTCCATGCTAGTGAGCACAGAAACGACCGTGAAACCCATGTTTTGCTTCCAATTCATAATGCCTTCTGCTAACGGCTTCTGTTTTTCTGCGCTAGCTGTTGTTTAAGAATTTTCTTTCCTTTTTTCTTTTCCATCTCTCACTGAGAAGTAATCTGAATAAGTCTGTGTATTTTATACTTCCAAAGCAATGTAAGTGCATTCCTTAAACAACAGAATGGGTTGAGCAGTCCATCCTCATTGCTCATGTGTGTTTCGGGAGACAGATTGATGTATGGGAGCTTATGATAAATGTGAGATGTTTGTCTGACATTAGCTCGACTCTAGCATTTTTCCAGGCCAAGGCAAACATGGGATTCAAAATAGAATCTCCAAGAATTTGCATTAGAAATCCTAGGGTTTGGACTCTCTCTGCCAATCCTTCGCTGCCTCTATAACCTTGCCATTTTCATTTCCTGTGCCGTACTTCCCTCATTTGCAAAGTATAGGTCTTGGGAAAGAAGAAATTTCCACATCTGAAATAAGCAAAAGGGACAAAATCTTGCCTTCATGGAGATAGGAAGCATCAGTAGAAAATATAACTCAGATGAAACTACATTGTATGTCCGAAGGTAACAATTATTATGCTAGTTTGCCATGGCTGCCATAACAAAGTACCACAGACTGGGTGGTTCAAGCAACAGAATTTTTTTTTCATGATTGTGGAGGCCAGGAATCTGAAATCAGAGTGTCAGACAGGTAGCTTCTCCTCCTTGGCATGCATATGACCACCTTGTCCCAGTGTCCTCACAGCAGCCGCCCTCTGTCCCTTTATGTGTCCTCCTGATGTCCTTGTCTCAGAAGGACAACAGTCCTGTCATGTTAGGACCCACCTTTAGCTGTAGGACTTCACATTAACTTAATTATTTCTTTAAAGACCTTATTTCCAAACACCTTCAATTCTGAGTCCTGAGATTTTTTGGTCTTCTGGGTATATACCTAGTAGAGGAATTATAGGATTGAATGGCAGATCTATTTTTAGATCTCTAAGTGTTCTCTAAGGGTAGACTTCAACATGTGAATTTTGAGAAAACTCAATTCAGTCCATAAGAATCATGAAGAAAGGTCTATAAGTATAATGGGGAGGGCTGGGGAGAGGGTCAGTATTAATGAGATGCTGAGGATGACCATGACCGAGATGGTGCCATCTGTGTAAACTAAGGAGCACAGGGAGTGAGCACTGTGGATACCTGAAAGGAGTATAATTCAGCAAGGAGAAGAATCAAACCACAAGCCCTGAAATAGGAGGGACTAGGGATGGCCAGGGACCAGTGTCTGCAAAAGAGACAAGTGATGTGACTAGGGACATAGCAGAGCCATTGTGTCTTGGAGGGCCTGTGAGTGATTAAAAGACATTGGCCTTTTTCTCTGAGAAAACTGGAGACACATTGAAAGTTCTGTGCAGACAAATAAGCAGATCAGAGTCACCCTTTCACGTGAGCACTCAGCATGCTGTCTTGATAATATTGGTCTGTGTTTCTTAACCTGGACACCATTGACATTTTGGGCCAGAAAATTCTTTGTTGTAGGAGCCTGTATAAATAGCATTGTAGGCTCTTTTAAAACATCCCTGGCCTCTACCTACTAAACACCTATACTCCTGGCCTGCCAGCTGTAACAACACAAAATGTCCCTAAACACCACTAAGTATCTCCTTGGGGAAGATAAATGACCCCAGCTGAGTACCACATTGTAGGTGGAGCACAGGAAAAGCCAAAGGACCACCCTGGAAGTCACTGTTAATAATCCTGGCTAGAAATAGTAACTCCAATCATAACAGTAGAATTCCAGATATTTTGAAAGTAGAGCTGATCAAGTTTGAGGATTGCCAATGAAATGGATGTGCGTGGTATGACAGAAGATTCCAAATAGCTCTGAGTTCTATGCTCTGCGTAAATATGAAGAATGGATTTACCTCTTAAACAGGAAAGACTGTGAGTAGAGGAGCCTTAGAGAGAGACAGAGTCTCTACATACAAGGTGACAGGAGAAACGGCTACATTTATGGATAATGACATAGAGTATGAGGGTAATTTAAGAGTGTTAGTTTGTGAATATGTCTCTAATTTAATTTTTGCTTATGAAGCAGCCAGCAAGAACATCATTGCCTGAGAGTGAGGGAGGAATGGTAGGTGTTATAACTTTCAGAATAAAAGCAAGTGTGTGGAATAGAATTCTATGAAAGTGTATGTATTTATAGCAGAGATTGCAAATGTAAATTGAAGACATAGATTACAATGCCTCCCTAATAAGTACTGAGTGTGACTTTTTACGATGTAATTCTATACATTTTAAGGAATATTTTCCCAACAAATCCAGAGTCAGTGTGCTTTTGAATCTGTCTACCTTCCATCGTTCTGAGCCAAAACAAAACAAAACAAAAAAATTTTGGCAATACCCAAAGTAGCCTCGGTTCCTGTGGAAATATGTTTACTTTCTTATGAAGAACCAATGGAAAAATTAGGATAAGGAAGTGCTGCCGGCTATTGTATTAACCTCATAAGTATTTATAATTATTATTATTTTTTATTATTAAAAAATATATAGCTGTGTACATTAATGTGATCATGGGGCACCATACACTGGTTTTATAGAACGTTTGACACATTTTCATCCCACTGGTTAACATAGACTTCCTGGCATTTTCTTAGTTATTGTGCTAAGACATTTACATTCTACATTTACTAAGTTTCACATGTACCCTTGTAAGATGCACTGTAGGTGTAATCCCACCAATCACCCTCCCTCTGCCCCCCTCCTCCCTTCCCTCTTTTTCCCCCTTCCCCCTATTCTTAGATTACAACTGGGTTATAGCTTTCATGTGAAAACCATAAATTAGTTTCATAGTAGGGTTGAGAACATTGGATACTTTTTCTTCCATTCTTGAGATACTTTACTAAGAAGAATATGTTCCAACTCCATCCATGTAAACATGTAAACATGGATGGAGGTAAAGTCTCCATCTTTCTTTAAGGCTGTATAATATTTCCATGGTGTACATATACCACAATTTGTTAATCCATTCGTGGATCAATGGGCACTTGGGTTTTTTCCATGACTTAGCAATTATGAATTGGGCTGAAATAAACATTCTGGTACAAATATCTTTGTATAATGTTTTTTGGTCTTCTGGGTATATACCTAGTAGAGGAATTACAGGATTGAATGGCAGATCTATTTTTAGATCTCTAAGAGTTCTCCAAACATCTTTCCAAAGGGAATGTATTAATTTGCATTCCCATCAGCAGTGTAGAAGTGTTCCCTTTTCTCCACATCCACGCCAACATCTCTGGTCTTGGGGTTTTTTTGATATGGGCTAATCTTACTGGAGTTAGATGATATCTCAAAGTAGTTTTGATTTGCATTTCTCTGATGATTAAAGATGATGAGCATTTTTTCATATGTCTGTAGGCCGTGCACCTGTCTTCTTCAGAGAAGTTTCTCTTCAAATCTCTTGCCCAGCCTGCGATGGGATCACTTGTTCTTTTCTTGCTTATACGTTTGAGTTCTCTGTGGATTCTGGTTATTAAACCTTTGTCAGAGACATAACCTGCAAATATCTTCTCCCATTCTGAGGCCTGTCTGCTTGCTTCACTTACTGTGTTCTTCGCTGTGCAGAAGCTTTTTAGTTTGATCAGGTCCCAGTAGTATATTTTTATACTGATTCAATTGCTCTGGGGTTCCTCCTCATAAAATACTCACCCAGACTGATTTCTTCAAGGGTTTTCCCTGCACTCTCTTCTAGTATTTTTATAGTTTCATGTCTTAAGTTTAAATCTTTAATCCAGTGAGAGTCTATCTTAATTGGTACCTTAAATGGTGAAAAGTGTGGGTCCAGTTTCAGTCTTCTACAGGTTGCCAGCCAGTTCACCCAGCATTATTTGTTAAATAGGAAATCTTTTCCCCACTGAATGTTTTTAATTGGCTTGTCAAAGATTAAATAACGGTAAGTAGCTGGATTTATTGCTTGGTTCTCTATTCTGTTCCAGACATCTACTTCTCTGTTTTTGTGCCAGTACCATGCTGTTTTGATCACTATCGATTTATAGTATACTCTGATGTCTGGTAGCATGATTCCTCCTGCTTTGTTTTTATTTCTGAGTAATGTCTTGGCTATTCAAGGTTTTTTCTGATTCCTTATAAAATGAAGCATTATTTTTTTAAGCCGTCCCTATCAAAGACATCACCAACTTGGATAATTATGTTTGCTTCCAAAATATCTGCCTTGCTTTGGACAGAAACCAACTGCACTCAAGTCAGTCCTGTCACTGTCTGTCCCACCTCTTTGTGGAACTCCCATTGCTGTTCATTAGAATATATCATTTACTCTACCCTTAATGTGAAGCTTTTCCTGATGCTGCTGAAAGTGCTCTTTGATCCTCACATATCTCTGCCCTTAGGATATGATCCTTCAAGTGCAGAAAACCACACGAGCTCAGTGGAGTTTGGGTCGAAGCCAGTTCTCTAACTCCATAGAGCTTACGTGGTGCCCACACTCTCCTCTGGTCATAACTCCACCCCAACTGGCCTTCTTTCTACTCCACAGGCACACCAAATTCTTTCCTATCTTAGTAATTTTGCACAGAAAGCAAAATTCCTCCACTTTTTTAAGGTTTCCTTAGTCAAAACAACAATGCCCATGTGCCAGAAACTGTCAAAGATGTATTAGAAATAGCAATTTACTTAATCATCCTAATAAAGTAACTGGCAGTTATTATTAATATTATTCAGATGGGGTCTCGCTCTTGTTCAGGGTGGTCTCAAATTCCTGAGCTTTTATTGGTGGCTCCTTTGTCCTCATTTCCCCAGTGTATATTGGTCCTGTGTTGTGTGTGTGTGTGTTTATGTGTTTGTGTGTGGTGATAAGAAAGGGCAGAATACTTGCCTTTTAGTTTGTGGGACCCTAGTCAATGAAAAGTTATATTTTGATAAGACTGAAAGAAATTCATGTCATCAAGACGTCTTTGACTTTGGTTAAATACTCTGTGCAGAGCATCCTGTTGCTGCTCTTAAGGAAGGTATGAGTATACCATGAATGAGAAAGGAGGGTCGTATAGGTCTTTGTTGGCCAAAAGAGTAGACTCTCAGAAGATGGCTCACTCACTGTCTATCCAAATTCCATGCTTTATTTCCATTACATGGAATTACTATGGTCTGTGGCTATCCAGTCAGGAGCTAGATATTCCAGTTCCAAATGCATCCAGGTTAGCGAAATGATATTGCAAATAAAATGTGAGCAGAAGTGACATGTGTCATTTTGGCCAGAGATTTAAGAATTGGAATTTCCTTTCAATTTTCTGAAATTAGAATATTCTGAGGCCTTAAGTAGTGATGGAGCCAAAATATAGAAGGAGCCTAGATCCCTGAATCAACACGTGGAGGAAAGCTAAACAAGCATAATTGGGTTGAACTGTGATGTGAGATAGAAATGAGTTTCTATTTTATCAATACACTGACATTTTTGCATTTGTTTCTTGAAACTCCTAAAGTTTCTCTAATACAAAAATCATTATGTGATTGACTCTCTTCCTGAAGGTTTTTGACTAAATGTCACCTCTTTATAGAAATTCTTCACTGAAACACGCAATTTACTTTAAAAGTCTTATCTCACTCTAACTCAGTACTGTTTTCATTGGTGTCTCTGAATTTTTTATTGCCTTTTTTATAGATTTTTTTTAATTTTAAAATTTTAGTTTTAATTTTTATTTCAGTATTATGAAGGTACAAATGTTATGGCTACACAAATTGCTTTTGTATACCTTGAGTCAAAATTCTAAGTGTGCCCATCACCCAGACAGTGTGCAGAGGTATATTTATATATAGCCTTTCTATCCTCACTAGCATATAAGCTCTACACTGGCTGGAACCATATCCAATGTGTTTACTGTTGTCTTCTCTAGTACCTAGAATTGCTTATGGAGCACAACATCATTCAATAAATATTTTTGAGAGAGATATTACTTAAAATTATTTATCCCTGTATGCTAGATAAAAATTCCAAAGAAAATTATAATTTGGGTGCTATTTATATTGGAGAATATTGTTTATGGTGTCTGAAAATAGCCTTTTCCTTTTCACACTCAGATTGTTCATTTCTTGTTCTTATTTTCTAACAAAGCCTATTCACTCAACATCTTCATTGCAGAGCTACAAATGAAAATTAATTTTGATATCCACTAGCAATACTCCATTGCTCATGGGAAATCTGCAAATAAGGTGAAGAAAGAAAAGATATTTGCTGTATAAAGTTGACAATCCCTGAGCACTTTACATATGTTATTTTATTTAATACATTATGTCCTGCTGTGCATGTGGGATATAAGTTTAAAGTCTTGAGTTTACAATTGAGAAAAATCAGGTTCAGAGAGTTTACTAGTACACCTATGTTCACACAGATTCAAATGTCAGATTAAGGTTCAAGCCAAGTTCTGAATTCAAAAACATTGTTCTAAGTCTCTAAATGCATGTGGTATATTCCCCCCCAAAATTAATGTTTGTACTCTGATTCTTCTGATTCCTAATCAGAAGTTCTAGCAACACACTGTATTAGCTATCTATTTTTGTGCTACTAGGCATTTTTGCATTTTAATTAAAATATTGTAATTTAGGTATAATTTTCTTGAAGAAAAATGCACAAATTATAAATGTTATATTAGAATAACCCATACTTCTATTAAAGGGTAGAACATTTCCATCACCCTATCAATTTCCTTTATGCCATTTCCCATCAGTTCTACACCTCATTATCACCAAGACAAGCCTATTCTAGGGTTTCATATAAATGAAATCACACAGAAGATGATTCGTGTGATTCATTTCTTTCACTGGGCATATGTTTAGAGAGTCATTCATGTTGTTGCATGTCTCTGTAGGGAGGATTTATTTGTTTTTTTTGGTTCATTTGTTTTTCTGTGCTGATTGGTGTTTCATCCTATGACTACATCAGAATTTGTTGATCTGTTCTGTTGAGAAACATTTAAGTTACTCATAGTTTATAGCTGTCATGAATAAAATCATTATGAACATTCATGTTCAAGTCTGTTTCTGTACACATATTTTTCTTTCTCTTGGGTAAATATCCAAAAGTATGCATTATTTTTCTAGGGCTGCTGTAACAAAATTCCAAAAACTAGGTAGCTTAAAGCAATGAGGATTTATTCTCTCACATTGCTGAATCCCGGGAGTCTGAGATCATGGTGTCAGGAGAGCCACATCCTTCTGGAGGGAAGGATCCTTCTAGGGAAGGAATCTTTCTTGCATCATACTAGTTTCTGGGAGCTTCCAGCAATCCTTGCATTTCTTGGCTTTTAGCCACATCACTCCCACCTCTGTCTCCATCTGCACATGGACTTCTGTCTGATATCTTTATTTCCACGTCTTTACTCTCCTTCTTACGAAGATATCTGCCATTTTATTTAGAGCCCACTCTAATTCCTTGATGATTAGTCTCAAGATCTTTAGCTAATTATATCTACATATACTCTCTTTCTAAATAATGTCACATTCAAAGCTTTCAGGTGATGCCAGGTGAGGAGGCTCATGCCTGCAATCCTAGCACTCTGGGAGACTGAGGCAGATGGAATGCCTAAGGTGACAGGTTCGAGACCAGCCTGAGCCAGACTGAGACCTCGTCTCTAAAATTAGCCAGGCATTGTAGCAGGTACCTGTAGTTCCACTTACCTGGGAGACTGAGGTGAGAGAATCCCTTGAACCCGAGAGTTTGAGGTTACTGTGAGCTATGACACCACAGCACTCTATTGAGTCTCACAAAGTGAGACTCTGTCTCCACAAAACAAACAAACAAACAAGAACAACAACAAAAAGGCTTCAGGTGGACATGAATTTTGGAGGGACATTATTCAATCATTATTCAATTCACTACAAATAGAATTCACTGCTATAGGCTACCTTTTAGTGAATTGCCAAACCATTTTCTATTGTATTTACAACATATGACATAATACCCAAAAGCAATGTAAGAGTGCAGTTACTTTATTTTTTATATTTTATATTTTTTAATTTTAGATTAATATGGGGATACAAATGTTTAGGTTATGATGGTTTCAGTTTCAAGGTAAAGGTCAAGTTGTAGTTGAGCCCTTCACCCAGGGGGTATGCTGAACATCCTCAGATTGTGCACATCAGGTGAGATCCTGCCAATTGCCCTCCCTCCTCTAGCAAATCACCTCCTTCCTCCCCTTTCTCTCCTCTCTCCCTTACTAGTTTATACTTGTGTTTTTACTTTTATGTGGCCATGTAGTTGTTTATATATTGGTTTCACATTAGTATAGAATACATTAGATTTTTTTCCATTCTTGAGATACTTTACTAAGAAAAATGTGTTTCAACTCCATCCAGGTAAACACCAATGATGTAAAGTCTCCATCTTTTATATATATATATATACACACAATATACATAATAATATATATATTATATATATAATAATTATATATGTAATATATATATTTATGTGTTATATCATATAAATAATATAATACATATTATATATTATATATTATATATTATATAATATATATAATATATATTATATATTATTAATATATAGTAATATATGTAATATATAATATATTATATATAATATATACTAATATATATTTTCATATATATATATATATATATATATATATATATATATAATTAAATCACAGCTGTGTACATTAATGTGATCATGGGGCACCATACACTGGTTTTATAGACCGTTTGACATATTTTCATTACCCTGGTTAACATACTCTTCCTGGCATTTTCTTAGTTATTGTGTTAAGACATTTATATTCTACATTTACTAAGTTTCACATGTACCCTTGTAAGATGCACTGCAGGTGTAATCCCACCAATCATCCTCCCTCTGCCCCCCTCCCCCTCCCTTCCCTCCCTCTCCCCCTTTCCCCTATTCTTGGGTTATAACTGGGTTGTAGCTTTCATGTGAGAGCCATAAATTAGTTTCATAGTAGGGCTGAGTACATTGGATACTTTTTCTTCCATTCTTGAGATATTTTACCCCCCCTTTTTAACAATGAAAATACATTGCGGCATTAGGAAGGTTGAGAACCACTGATCTATAAAGTGGTTACTTTTAAATTTTGGTGTGCGTTACAGTTTGATATGCACATTCTCTTGGTGATATTTTAAAAGTGAAGATGGGCTGCCCCTGTCTCTGGTGAGTTTTATTTTTTTAAGTATGTAGTGGGTATTGTGTTTGTATGTATTTGTGAAGGACAGTGTAGGTCATTCTAATGCCTGCCAAGTTCATGACTCTCTGCTTTAAGTGCTTAGATGCAGGCATGGTATATATCATTTACTTGAAGGATGAATTAAGAATTATACTATATATATATATATATATATTTTTTTTTTTTTTTTTTTTTTTTTTTTTTGAGACAGAGTCTTACTACATCGCTCTTGGTAGAGTGCTGTGGTGTCACAGTTCACAGCGACCTCAATCTCTTGGGCTTAAGCAATTCTCTTGCCTCACCTTCCCAGGTAGCTGGGACTATAGGCACCAGCCACAATGCCCAGATATTTTTTGGTTGCAATTGTCATTGTTGTTTAGCAGGCCCTGGTCGGGTTCGAACCCACTACCCTCAGTGCATGTGGCCAGTGCCATAATCACTGTGTTATGGGTGCTGAGCTGTATCATTGATATATTAAAGCTCCCCATGTATATTATGATCATTTAATTGTATTGAAATACAACTCTGACTTAGCAAAACTTCAAAGTCATGCTATTTATACTTTTTGTTAAATTTTTTTTATTGAGTACAGTTTGTTCTCTTCAATATCCATAAAATTTTATTGGTGTTAAATTTATTTTAATCTTTGGGTTGTTAATTACTATCTTGAATAATATTAACTTAGTAAAATTCTGTAATAACATTTTTCACATTTCAGACAACATTATTAGCTTACTGAGTGTAATGACCCATTCATTTGACTTAAACATCCTTCAGATGCAGGCAGTCAGTCACAGTTACAGACCTTGTTGTACCAAGAAGAACTGTCAAGTACAGGTTTATTTTACTGCTTACTGTCTTATGAAATTGTTTGATACACCTTTAAGATGGTATTTATATATATATTTTCAACATAAAAAATATTCTATAGATGTAATATTTTTATCATTTAAAAGCTTACTATGATCATTAATTTGGTTTCTAAAAAAAAGAGAAGTGGGCTTACACATAACATTTAGTGGCCTCTGGTCCTAATTATGGTTGCAAATGTTTATAAGAAATTAAATTTATTTAAATTTATTTTTTAAAATCTCAAATATAAGTATTTTATAAACAATAACTTCTTCCTCTCTTATTCAAAAATGATTTGTTTTTCCGTGAGTTTATCTAATACAATTGGATACCTTTTCCTTTTATCTTGGTCATTTGAGACCTTATAGCCACTTTTAAATTCTTCCATCTTTCTATATTTTATAATTCAAAATAAACTGCCTTAAATCATCATTTAAAAAAATAAGATATTAGGTAAAAACATAATTTCCTCTTTTCATCTGCATTTGCTTATATGTCATCTCCTCTTACAGAAGAAAATAAGAAAATAACAAAAATTTTTTTTTTTAAGTAAATGTATTTCAGGTTAATGTGGGAGTGAAAGCAATCAGGTCAAAATATTTCATTTAATTAGGTAGCGTTTGTCTTCTGGTAATGTCCCACACAAAAACTGTGCCAACTCACACCCCATGCCCAATGTAAGCATAAATATTATACTCATATATATTTTTTCCTTTTTTTCTAATTTTTTTTTTTTTTAGACAGAGTCTCACTCTGTTGCCCTGGCTAGAGTGCAGTGGCGTGATCATACATCATTGCAACCTCAAACTCTTAGGCTTACGCGATCCTACTACCTTAGTCTCCAGAGGACCTGAGACTGCAGGAGCTAGTTTTTCCATTTTTTTGTAGAGACAACATCTTGCTTTTGGTCAGGCTTTTAGAAACACAGACTGTTAACACAGAGAAGGCTGAAGACAAAGAGTGAATGTGAAGTGGGTATGTGACCTTGAGTAAATAATATAATAACCTTTCCTGCACCCTAATTTTCTTCTCTATAAAAAAGAAAAATAGTACCTGCCTTGTCCACTTAGGGGAAGTTTTGTGAATTTGAAATGGTGCATGGAAAGATTTATACAATGGGAAATATTTTTAATAATTTCTTTTCATTTCAAGATTAAAATGGAAGAATGTTGGAGTTAAACAAAACCTTGGAAACTACTCAGGCATATTATTTTACATTTCAGAGGGGAGACTCAGAGAAGAAAAATGATTTGATTAGAGTGACAATATTCAATTATAAGTCTCTTGGTTTTCTGAGTCAGACGTATATTAGAATTGCAATTTTTACATTTTTTTCCAGGTATGGATCTTATTCTCTAGCAAAAGAAAACTTAATTATTTTTCCCTATGACTCATAGAGGTATATTAGAGAGACGAGAAATAAATCTGTTTCTATTATAAAACATTTTAATTTTTGTATTAAATATTTCATGAAGGCCTTTGACAAGGGAATGAAACACCTGATGTGTTTCAGCTAATGATTAAATTGTAAGAAAATAGAGGACCTAAAAGAAGGAAGTACAAAATGCAGTGATCTTAGATAACGTATAGACTAGACATTGAAATCTCAGTCAAGATTTAATTTGCCATGCTCTTTCTCTTAAAATACTTTTAAAGAATGAGAGTGGTGCAGAGAATTTGGGGTTTTTCTGTCCTTCAGAACAGTTTTTGTAATCTATATGAATGCTTCTTATCAATAATGGATAGTGATTTTTTTTGTTTTAAAATTAAGTGATTTTTTTTTGGTAATTATCTGATTTAAATAATAGTTTCATCCTTTTGCAAGATCAGAAGAATCTAAACTGCAGTCTAGACCATATCTCTCCATTAATTCATGCAGCCAAACTCATTTAAGCGTCTACTCTGTTACTGCTCCATGTTTTTCTGGATGCAAATGTGAACCAGAGAGATTGTCTTTCCTCAAGGAACTCATAATACACGTATTACCAGGGGTGGGAGGAAAAACACAAGTAGATATAACATAATGTAAATAGCATTAAATACTTCAAAAGCATTGAATTAGTACTTGAAGCCTAGATAAGATTTGTATTTACAATTAAGAAAGGTATAGCAGTGGCAAAGCAGGTTAAGTTTGGATGGAAAACAGGGTTTGTAAAAGCAACCAGTAGGAAATAACTATTCTCCAATTGCTTCTTTGAGCCTGATTCCCATAACTTTCTTCATTTGAATTTTGCTACTCAGTTACCATGAGAGCTGTACAGAGAGTTAAATTGTCAAGTTAGGAAATTATCGTTTGATTATTTTCCCAAAAAGCAGAGAAAATCCTTTTAAAATTATTGAAGTGTATATTTTTAAAGCACAGCAGCAAATATTTGTAGAGTATTTGATTGCTTTGCTTTAAGTAAAAAAAAAATAATAATAATTTTACCTCCCATGGCTAAAGCAAGAAAGCCTCGCAGAATAAAGTTGGCTTTGTGCACCAGTACGTAGTTTTAATATCACTTTCTTTATCCTTGCATCTCACGATAGAAGTTAAGCCCATGTGGAAAAGAAGAGAAGGTCGAAAGTGGCTGTACAAACTGCAACAGCTAAAAAAGTAAATATTAAAAGTGTGGCCACTCCACACAAATATTTTATATCTATTTTCTAGCCTTATTCTTTTCATTCTAACTGTATTCTATAACTGCTCCAAACCTACCTGTAGTATAGTCTTTTTTGATTCTGTGAAACAAGGCATGTTTACGAGACAATCAGTGCTGATGTTGCTTTGAGGTACACAAGGAAAAGAGAAGACTGTATGCATGAGTAAAGTTCAAGTCGTTTTATGTTTGGTGTTTGTGCTGAGAAATTCAGAAGGCTACATCTGTGTTCAGTTTTATTTGCTTTGGTATTGATAGACTATAAGTAGATAGATACATTCTTCTGCATTTTAAACAATAAACAATAAAACTATGGGAGTTTATGATTTAAATATAATTTCTTGTCTAAAGACTGAAAACACTAGGGGATTGAGCACCGAAGTGTGTAACTCTGCACGTTCCCCATGGAGACACCTGTGTGTGGTGCTCAGTATTTGTTGTAGCAATAAGTACACGTACCGGAAGCTGCCTCAGCACCAAGGTCAGGTCACCGCTGTAGATGTGAGAGTTCCCTTTAACACATACGGGCTCTGACCAAATTTGAGAAGGGAGGCACCAAAGCTTGTGAATAATGATGCAGAGTTCATCATATTCAGGTACCTTTGTGTAGCAATAACTAAAGTTGGTTTTTTTAACTGTATGGTTTATTAAGATGATGCAAAATGTGGAAAACGATCTTTACCAAACTATAAAAGATAGACAATATGTTTTGAAATCAGTCAACGTCTCTTTACAAAACAATATACATTGTTTGAGACATAAGGTCTACTTTGTTGCCAATTTTATTCCTAATACCTATGGGTGTTCCTGGAACACAAGCAACCCCTCAAATATTTATTGAAGGAATACATAAATGAATAAAACAAAAATGCATAATGATTGATGAAGCCAAGTAATTCCAGTGTGCCCCATATATTATCTTACACGTGTCCTGATTTGGGGTCTGTATCAGTGGGTCCATTTCTCCCTTCTGCTCTTATTATCAATCAGACATATTTTACCTATCATATTTTAAACCTAAGAAGGGCAATGAAAGGAGTAGCTGTGTCTTTCATCCCTGTTCTCAAAAACACCTGAAGGCAAGAAAGGTTCTGAGAAATTCTCAGGGAAGATGCTTCTTGAACTCTCCTATCGTGCCTTGGTTTGTGGGAATGGGTCAATATTCATGAGCTCTAGCAGGTGCATTTTTTCCTTCAGTGTGAAATAATTAAGAGGACAGGTAGCCTGAGGAGACACGTGGAAAGCAGAATGCATTTAGAGGGAAAAGTCTCTGTTTGGAGTCTACTGGTAATTAGCCTGCTATTTTCCACATCACAAAACTTTCCCTATGGTCAAGAAGCAAGGCAGTCCACTTGAGTGGCTGAGAAGAGTTTAATACAGGGGAAAGCTAGAGCTTATGGAAACCAACAAAAAGCAGTACTCAAGGGCTAGTTACGGTAGGATTGTTACCTCCCAGGACTAAAGTGTCACCCACACAAGGGTAACAGGACAGAAGCACAGCCTGAAAAGAGCTGTGAGCTGTGGTAGAGGGACATAGACAGCATACAGCTACCCCAAAGAGGGGACCACAACAAAGTAAATGCTCTCTCCACACACCTGTAGATTACCCATCAGTGTCACCAAGAAGCCACAAAGCAAGGAAGCCTTTCATAAGTCCATGGGGTTGGTCTCCTAGATAATGAATCTGGAAAAGCAAGAGTTAGTTATCTCATTGAACATTGGTTTCAACCAATCTATCTCCAGTGCCAAACTAGGCCCCCATAGTAGGATCTTCAAAGAAATGTTGCTTTTTTCTATAATGTGGGTAATTATGTTTTTTTAAGAAACTACCAAAGTCTGACTTCCACAACAGATTAAAAAAGAACTGATTACTCACACTGCAAAACAATTTACCCAGAACTCCCTTTCCAGAGTCTTCCTTAAAGTAATGATGAGAGAGATTTATACAAATTCTTTTTGGTACACGTCAATTACAAAGTCTAGGTGGACATCCACCATTAACAAACTCACACAAATTAGAATACCCTCCATTTTCTATGATTCTGTTACTATTAACTATTTTACATGACTTGCTCCCCCCTAAAGAATAAGCCTTATTATTTATATTGTTTTTTCCTAGAAAAAACCGAAGTGTCTTATTTATAGGAATAAGTAGATAATGATTAGTCACTGTTTTCTTTTGTGCTAAACGTATTGAGGTGAAAAAGGAGGCAATCATGATTTCAGAAATAAGAGAACAGAATACTTCTTGTCTTTAACTTCTTGGTGGTTGAGACGTAAGCTAATTCCCTATGGTTTCCTGTCAATATTAAAGAAACAGTAGCCGATATGAAAAATGAAGAGAATGTAACTAACATAAATCCACCTCTAGTAGTTTGTTGACATTCTGCCAGTAAGAAAAGAATAATGGAGTAAAGGCCCGAGATGAAAATGAGATTAAGGGACTCCTTAGGAATTGTAACTCTAGAATTGTGTAGATTTTTAACCATAAAGTTATGTTTCCTTGTCCCTCTGTCATGCTTTCCTTTACTGTAATTCCATCTTGATCTTATTAATGCACACTCGTTTTGACCATTATGTAATTTCTCTCTTTTTTTTTTTTCTTTCAGAAAACTGGAGGATTTTTCTTTTAAAAGACAAGCAGACAGAAATATGCTAAAAATGAGATTAGGAAATAAATGCTAAAATGAGAATTAGTATTTAGAAATCTCTAATGATGCTGTGATTCCCAGAGGGAAGCATTTATTTATATAACGACATTCAGTATTTATAGAAGTAAAACTCAGGAAAATTCCACTCTCCCTGTTTTTATCGGCATACACTGTCCCTAGAGGCCTTGTTTGTGGATTTCCATTCTTAGAATCAGAAAGTCCTTATTTGCTCTTGATACCATCCTTTTTAAAAATGAAATTTGCAACAGTAATAACATTGATTTTCTGTGTTTATAAGGCCTATTATTTTAGAGATCAATTCTCCTTTTTTTAAAAACCGTGTTTTTTCTTCAGATACACAGGAAATACACATATGTAAATCTGGAATGCTTTAGCGGAATCCAAAAGTTAGACTATGTGCTCACTTGGCTGGTATCCCCAGCAGGGATGACACTATTCAGCATCCAGAACTCAACGACCTGCTGTAGATGTAGCCAGGCCCAAATTCATGCTGCAGAAGGGGCCAAAGACCCAGGTCGTAATAAGCTTTGCAAATGGGAGGTAGAAAAAGGGTGGGGTGAAGGCAATCCATTATTTAAAACACTTGAAGCCTGGAATTTTCCTTTTGCAATAAAAAAAAAAGGGAGGCAGTGTTAAATGTAGTAGGTTTTTGGTGGTGAAAGCATTCTAAAAATATCAAGTGTTCTATGACAACATTTCCCAGAAAATATTAGTGCTCTTTATGCAAGAAAAACACTTCCTGCATGAGTGGTTTCCACCTTTTACCTCATGTCTTTTTTTTTTTCTGTGATTTTTCAAATCTTCATCTGAAAATTTATAATTTTATAATAGCCACTCAAGTGAAAAGTATTCAGATGAGTCTAATGCCAATGAGAGTCAGAGTCAAGAGCACAGATCATTCCCACTCACTTTCACATTTTAATGCAAGGGCCTTTAGGGATCACACTGAAAATGTATCATAAAAGAACATGATAGTAGTCATTACCTATTCAAAAGCAAATGTAAAAACATAAAGGTCGAAAGCACTTTACTAAAGACATTTAGACTCATAACAGAGACACACAGCTTTATTGTGCCCTTCATAGAACCAATAATCTCCAGTTCAATCAGCTGAAATAATATTTTATGTAAAAAGATTCAGGCTTATAGCAACAGGCACTTATAGTGCTCGCATAATACCAAAAATCCCTGGTTCAGTCAACCATCTTAAAGAATCTTCACTTTGCAGAAAATAACAAAACGATTTTTCTTCTTTACAATGTCCAATAAGAGGACCGCTGTCATCTTCATATCTACACTTTCTAGTCTGATGTGGGTTGCATGCAAAATCCAAACAAAAGCAGGATTGTGATTCAAAATCTTGAAGTATGTTGGACAGAGTCCTATCCTAACAATGATAATTTTCATATTTTCTGGAGCAATTCAAAGATTGCTCAATTCTGAGGGAAAATGATAGGGAAAGCAAGCCAGAATCGTGGGCTGAAAATTGCTTTTCATTCTTCAAAATATGACCTTATATGTGTTGCAACTCAATGCCTGGAGATGTCAAAAGGGAAAGAGAAAGATGCTTGCCAACATTATGAAATTGTTTCCTTGGGAGAAAATGACATTCATGTATTCTGTGAGGGTATTATCCTCACAATATATGGCATTCTTGGAGGAATTACTTATACCTATATTGTTCAAAGCTTCACCAATCTTAACATCAGCTATGCTTCCTCCTTTTGAAACTCTCCCAAAATAAAGTTCTTATCTCTAAAATGATGTGGTTAGATAGATTTGTAACTATGCTCCAAAATATTATGTTCAAAGACTGATGTTCTCTGCTCCAAAGAGAAAAGTATATGAGGATTTCAGAAATCTGATGAATATTGCCACTGAAAGGAGTTAAAGCCCACTTTCTCTGTTGACTCAGGAAGAACTTTTGTGGAATTTTGTGGAGAATATTTTAGTTGTAGAATTGGCACAGAAGTTCAGCAGTGGTGAGTAACATTTGGAAAGGGAAGGAATGACAACATAATCAAAAAACACAATGATGTAGGGTTAGCGCCAAAAAAAGGAAGGAACAGGATTTAACTAAGGTAAATTCCAAAGACAATCCCTAGGTTTAGGGATTTTCATGCAGTAAAATTCTAGGGAAAAAAAATGAGTAAATGAAGAAGTAAAGTTATCTCAAGCCTCACTAAGTAGCATGACAAAATGATTAAACTATTGGTTTTAGGAAATTTTGTCAACTGGCAGATAGCATTTTAATGGTGATAGAAGTAGATATAGGCCATGGCGTACTATTCAACCATGAAAAGGAATAAATTAATGTGTTTTGCTACAATTTGGATGGAACTAGGGACCATTTTCTAAAAATATGGAATCTTTGTGTAGATGGTACTATTAATTTTTGATATTTTATGTAGTATCTTCCTTTAATTCAATATATTAGTTATTTGACTAATATTAGTTATTTGCAAGAGTACTTGGAATCAGATGACAAAGGAATTATACTGAGAAATAATATTCCATAAAATTAATTATCTGGCAGAATTTAGGAAAAAGTGTGACTAGGGATACATTAAATATTGTAAATATTTTTAAATTTAAGATTAAATGTTGTTTTCCCCAGAACTTTCATATTCATCAACCTGGAAAACCAAAGGCCCAAAGAATATAACTCATTTACCTAATATTACAAGTGACCCCACTCACTTCTATTCATGTATTTATATTCAGATTCAAGCTCTAATGTCTCATGCATTTTACCAGTAATTGTTTTCCAAGGCATGGGAAGGAATTTGCATAAATACATTATTGTGGAAAACTACTAATGATAGTTTGGTTATTTATAAAATTTACTTTATTGGTCTTAAAAAATAGGAATTCCCTTCATGATAAATTTGAATGATAGAGATTACAAAATTATGACATATATTTAGGACAAGTTCTTAAATACATAATTTTTAATATTTAAACAAAGAAGCTGACACTTATCATGAAGCAGTGAGGATTCAGTATGACAACGTTTTCAGCAAGGCATTCAAGGAATTGTCTTCTGCAGATGAGCTAAAACAACATACATAGTTTCTCATATAACCATTAAAAAATCTTATGTAAAGTAGATGAATGATGGACTACAAGTCATTTTCTATTGGGAAAGCAAGACCCATTACTTCTCCCTGTTTTATTCCCTTATAAATATGCAGATGGATTAATAAATTGTGGTATATGTACACTATGGAATATTATGCAGCCTTAAAGAAAGATGGAGACTTTACCTCTTTCATGTTTACATGGATGGAGCTAGAACATATTCTTCTTAGTAAAGTATCTCAATAATGGAAGAAAAAGTATCCAATGTACTCACCCCTACTATGAAACTAGTTTAGGGCTTTCACATGAAAGCTAAAACCCAGTTATAACCCAAGAATAGGGGGAAGGGGGAAAGGGAGGGAAGGGAGGGAGGAGGTGGACAGAGGGAGGGTGATTGGTGGGATTCCACCTGCAGTGCATCTTACAAGGGTATATGTGAATCTTAGTAAATGTAGACTGTAAATGTCTTAACACAATAACTAAGAAAATGCCAGGAGGGCTATGTTAACTAGTGTGATGAAAATGTGTCAAACGGTCTATAAAACCAGTGTATGGTGCCCCATGATCGCATTAATGTACACACCTATGATTTAATAAAAAATAAATAAATAAATAAAAATGTTAAAATTAAAAAAAAAATAGATTAGTGTTAACAGAACTACAGGGGATTATCTAGAGGACAAGCACCAAAATTATAATAATTACACTAAAATGAATAATACCTAATGTTTATTAAGTACTATGCTAACTGCTTTAAACTAGGTAGACCTTATTGAATTCTCAGATCAATCACATAAGGTAGGCAGCATTAACTCTCAATTTTGCAGATAACTGAGGCACAGAGAGATTAAGTAACTTGTTCAAGGTCATACAACTATTGAGCGGTGGATTTGAAACCAGGCAAACTAACTCCAAAGCAGATATTATTCACTGCTTCACACTACTCCTAAAATATGGCATTATTTAAAAAAAAATTTTTAAAGAGCACCCATTAAAAAGTATCACAGTTTACCAATAATTTTCTAAAATACTCACTTTTCAAGGTTTTTTTTTTAAACCATAATCAAATTTTGTTCAGAATATATAAACATTATTTTATAACATGACCAACTGAGGTTACTAGAGAGAAACAAACCCCATTGAATATTTACAAATCAACCAATGTGATCTCCCAAATTAAGAGATTAAAGGGGGAAAAGTATATGATTCTATCAATCCATTCTTTAAAATAATTTGCCTAAATTCTGTAATCATTCCTGAGAAAGAAACCAACTGACCAACCAAACAAAAACAAAACTTTCAGCAACTTTTAAGGTATTTTTATACATGGTTTTCTTTCTTTCTTTCTTTCTTTTTTTTTGAGACAAGAGCCTTACTGGGCACCCTCTGTAGAGTGCTGTCTCATCATAGTTCACAGAATCTTCAAACTCTTGGGGTTAAGCGATCTTCTTGCCTCACCCTCCCAGGCAGCTGGGACTACAGGTGCCCATCACAATACCTGGCTATTTTTGGAGACAAGGTCTTGCTCTAGCTCAGGCTGGTCTTAAACTCCTGAGCTCAGCCAATTCACCCACCTCAGGCCTTTCAGAGTGCTAGGATTACTAGGAGAGAGCCACTGCACCCAGCATAATTTTCTATGATTTTCTATGTTTTACTTTTTAGATTAAATACAATTTTGTGGGGGGGTTTTTTGTTGTTGTTTTATTTTTTATTAAATCATAAACACATAGATCATATATATATATATATATATATATATATATTAATGCATCATTATGGGGTACTATGTGCTGATTTCATATAGAATTAGGAATGCTTACATCACAGTGTTTAATATATACCTCATCTTGTTTACTTAATTATTGCGTTAAGACATTTATACTCTATACTAATAGATCCAACATGTAACTTTGCATTATGCACCATAGGTGTGATCTGGAATATTATGCAGCCTTAAAAAAAGATGGAGATTTTACCTCGTTTACGTTTACATGGAGGGAGCCGGAACATATCCTACTTAGTAAAGTATCTCAAGAATGGAAGAAAAAATATCCAATGTACTCAGTACTATTATGAAACCAATTTACAATCACTCACACTTTCATATGAAGAATAGATCACAAC
>CAUYPK010078221.1:0-46884 GCA_963574355.1 Loris lydekkerianus | reverse complement strand
GTAAATTTCAAAAATAAAAATATATACCCAAAACAATTACAATAATTGAGGAATCAGTAGGTTAAATGCTTTTCAATATTTATTGCTAAAGAAAAACTGTAAACTAGCAACAACAACTTTAAAACTTTAAATAAAGTGCTGAAAACTGCCCCCTCAAGCAGACAGCAGAAGACGACTGGAGACTACGTGCATTTGATTAGGTGCGCGTGCACCGAATCAAATAACCTGTATGACCCGAGTATAAGCCGAGTTTGGGTTTTTCGGGACAAATTTTGTGCCAAAAAAACTCGGCTTATACTCAAGTATATATGGTACATGTGTTAATAAGCTAAAATTCTTAACATTCAGGGTTGCTAAGAGGGCAGAGTCAATTTAGAAAATCTGCATTGACCAAGATTATAACTGTCATTCTGCTGTCTGACCCAAAGATGCTGGATGGGAGGTAGACTTCAGTCACTCTAGATTTATGTCCTGGAGTGAGTAATTCAATAATAACAACAACAATAATAATAGTGATAGTTACCAATTCTATAACAGATATAACAAGGATGCCGGTAACACCTACTCACTTTAGCCAGTCTCTTACTCGATGCTTGCTCATGGGCTACAAGTCTTAGTCAGCCTGTAAGATCCCAACACCAAAATGTAAGCACATATTCTAAAAAGAAACATCTCTGATAATGGTTTCTATTGACTTTTTTCTACCTTCCCTATTTGGTGTTCCTAGATAATATCTTCATTTCTATTTCCATGTCCTCCTAACAAATTATCCTTGCTTACTTGCAAAGGACCCTTTGAGTATTTGTCCCCAATAACGTTTTGCACAATCCTTCCAACAGTGGATAAGAAAAAAATATATAACTTTCACAGGCTATGAGAGAAGAATAATAAATGATTAGTAAGTTTCAAAAGAAACTCTGAGATTTGATGCTGTATAGTATAATACCGCATTTTTGGAAGGGAGAAAGCATAGTGAGAACGGAATGGACAGAAGTAGAGGAAATACAGAAATCTTTCCGGCCCTATCAATAATGGCCTGAAAGGCAGAGTAAAGAGTCTACGTCTAAGTGTAAACCTTCAGGGGACAATGAATGTCTATGGGCAAGATTGAAGTAATAGTAAAGTTTGCACTGGGACATGAAAATAAAACTTTTCCCTCTGGATTTCCAAATTTCGATACTTGTCTGTGCTGCTACATCCAATAAAATTATGCATGTCTGTCACAACCATGTCAACTTCAAATGTTATATATGACAGTCAGTCAGCTTACTCAAAATGGAAAATATTGCACATGTTATAATAAAACCATTATCCGTTCCACACATCCGTATTAACTGTTCATAAATTCTGTGTGTGTGTGTGTGTGTGTGTGTGTGTGTTTGTGTGGTTAATTATTTTGTCAAAATGCACGACTATCATAAGGGAAAATGTCTTAGTAAATCCGTGAAAGTAATACATAAGCATTCTCAGCATCTGTCATTAAGTTTGAACTTTCCAAAAAGTCATGAGGTCTAAGCAAATGCTTTTAAGAATGAATCACAGATAATCTTTACTAACCAAGAATAGTAAAATCTATGTGGACTTTTAGCTTTTGAATGTTGCTTAGTTACTCCTTATGTGATTTACTTTCTTTGCCATTCTTGTAAAAGTGCTTTCTTTTTTATAAGGAGAAAGACACATTTTCTGTTATTTGAAAGTCTGGGTGATGTATGTAGAATCAGTTTCCCTAATAGCACATACATCTCATTTAAAACCCAAAGCTTTAGAACCAAGAAGGGCTGGACTAGAGCAGATGATATGAAAGGTTCTAACACTCTGAGGGTGCAGAGTTTAGGTAGAGAGAGTCATGGCCCACATTGGTTGACAGAAGGAGGAATTGTCACACAAAATAGTGGCAACATGTGAGTACCTTTTCTACAGGACTTATATAGCAGTCCCCAACTTTTTTGGTACTAGGGACCAGTTTCATGGAAGATAAATTTTTTGGTGGCAGGGAGAAGGGTGACTGACAAGAGGAAGAATTATGGCAGTGATGTGACAATGGAGAGTGGCTCTAAATACAGAAAGCTCTGCTGCCTCACCCACCACTCACGTCCTGCTGTGTGCCCATTTTCTAACAGGTCATGGACCAGAACCTTTTTGGCACTGGGGACTGGTTTCATAAAAGACAATTTTTTTCATGGATGTGGAAGGTTGGAGAGTAGGACTGGACAGGAGGCAGAGGTGATACTTGCAGACAGGTTCCTAACAGCCACAGACCAGTACCAAGCCCTAGCCCGGAGGCTGTGGACTGCAGGGCTTAGGACTGGTGAGCAGCCTGGTGTTGGCTTTCACACCCTTAACACCAAAAGTTTTCCATCACCATCGCTGTTAACGTATGAATGTATTGAAGAAGCCATACTGAACAACTGATTGGTGCCCCAGCTCCATCCTGGTGATGCTTCAGGAAGGGAAGCCACCTGAAAAGTAGCTCAGCAGTGGCTCTCAGGTGCCTTTCCTGTGAGTTCAGTGATCTCTTTGACCAGTGTGAAAGGGTTTGGGGTGAGATGGTAAGGTAGACTCCAAGAGACAAAATTTCAAACATTCAACTTCTTTCTTAGCTATTCCTTCTCTTATTTTCTGCTTTAGACATTTAAATTGATTAGAAAATCACTAAAAAACAAAACCAAACAGAAACACCAAAGGGTAGGTGCTACTCTTACTGAAAAAGGAAAAAAAAAAAAAAAAGCAAAAACAAGAAACATATTTGTAACAAAGAATTTTTAGGGCAGTGAGATTATTCTAAATGATATCATAATTGTGGCTAAATGTCTTTATACAACGCCCAGAGTGTCAACATAGGTTTACTAATTGTTAACAAATGCATCCCTCTGCTAGGGGGGTGTTGATAATGAGGGAGACTACATCATTGGTGGAAGGATATTTTGAAACTCTCTTTACAGTAGTTGCCTCCTTACTCAGCATTTCACTTTTTGTGGTTTCAGTTCCCTGTGGGATGGTGCAAGGTATTTTGAGAGAGAACAAGAGAGAACATGTTCATATAACTTTTACTTTGGCATATTGTTATAATCGTTCTATTTTATTATTAGCTATTGTTATTAATCTCTCCCTGTACCTAATTTATAAATTGAGCTGCATCACAGGTATGTATATACTATAGGAAAAAAAAAATAGTATATATAAATGTTGGTACTACTGATGGTTTCAGGGTTCCACTGGGGATCTCAGACAGTATTCCCCACAGTTCAAAGCAGACTGTGACACTTTATGCTCAACTTTCATCGTAAACCTAAAAATTCTCTAAAAAATAAAATCTATTAAAATGGGAAAAAATAAAAACCACCACATTTGTAAAACCATTATTCTACTCCAAAGGAGGAAATGACCCCAGAGAGGATGAATGCCTTGCCTTGGGTCATCTAGCTCCTAAGTGTCATAACTGATGAGTTTCCTGGGATTGTGATTTTAATATCGTTTCAAGATACAGTCACATTTTTCAAGATGGCAAATGAAATGATCTTTCTGTTGTGTGAAATGTTTCTAGACGTTACACAAAACATCCGTGCAGGGGATGAGGTTCCTCCCTCCTGATCTAGTTTCTTTTTTTTTTTTTTTTTTTTTTTCCTTTCTTCATTGTACCATATCGCTATTTAAGGAACCAAATTTAAAGGTTAAAACTGACCTTCTAGAAGGTTCTAATTAAGTTGCAAGTATGTTATATGACATCCCGCATTACTTGTGTGGGAAATACGAGCATGTGTAGAATTGATAAGGGGGAAAGAAAACGGAGCATGGCTGAGGGTTATGAAAATAGTAACAGGAACGGTTACATCTGGAGAGAATGAAACAGTTTCAGGCAGGAGCTTAGAGGACCCAGAATACCCAGAACAGGATGGGCTTGCACACGTGTTCACACATGCACTCACACACACACACACACACACACACACACACTGTGCGGGGGTCTGCAAGGTATCCTTATCACAAAGACAGTAATTTCTTGGGACCCATCATGTGACTAGAGTATAAGCAAAAAATCAACTAGTTCCAAACTTATAATTTAACAGCAAGTAATTGTTGTTAAATGTCAGTTGAAATTTTTAGTAATTGGATGACCCTCATCATATTGGGAAAGGCCCATCAGAAATACAGCATGTATAAAAAGAGATGCTTTCTACAATATCGGAAAGTTGAATTTGAAAACAAAATAATGGAAACTTTTTTAAATTGGGATTTTATTTCTCTTTTGCCAAATAATAGGCCCAGGTGCTAGCTGAAGCAAATCAACCATTCAGGACAAGTAACAGATAATTAGCCCTTACATATATTTTTAAACTCTTAGATAGATTTTCATTAAATTATTATGCCTCAATTTCATGGACCAATTCTTCATGACTTGCTGCAGTTTAACACTAACACATTTTATTATTGGAAATGATGACTTTCCTGGGATTGTGATTTTTAATATTGTTTCAAGACACAATCACATTTTACAGGGTAGTGATAAAAATTGAATTTTTGTTGTGCAAAATATTTCTGAAACTCACATAAAACATGCACATAGAAAAACAGACCATGTCCATCTGCTGTTCCTGTTATTAAGTTAGTATCATTCAAATTAATAAAAATTTTCAAAGGGACATATGATAATGCTTCGAGATTTAGGTTTGGGTATTTTAGGAAGATGGCACACACAAAAATGCATTCACGTATCATGAATGCTATGGAAGAGATGGTGGGACTGACAGAAGGAGAGTCCCATACCTTCCCTAATGTAATGAGCAGCCCTGGGAGGAAAGACCTCAAACTGAGTTTTTAATAATGAGAACCATAGATTCTGGCAGATAGGAAGAAAGAGTCGGTCTTGGGCATAAAAATTCCCATGAGCAAATTCAAATGACTCTGTGACGAGTAAAGGCAAAGGAAGGCAGGCAATTTAGTCTGTCTATAATTGAAAGCCTGGTTCTGGTACAGGTGACTGATTACGGAGATGGACGGTAAAGCGCTGTGTTCTTCAGGCAGGGAGGAAAACGCATCCACATATTAACTCTGTTGATTTCTCTGGTTGAACACAATTGTTTCTTGCAACCAGTACTTTTTTTTCCGCTTGCAGAGGCACATGGGGGTGGGACAGGAGTGCTATCTAATTAGGACATTACAGGATGTTGGGCTATCTTTTTCACAAAAGTAGGTTATCTTGCTTTATTACTTGAGCAGCCATTTAGAAACAAGCTCCTGGAGCTGTGTTACTGGGCACTGAGGGAGTCAGATCACGCCATGCCCGTCCTCTCTTCCCAGGGACCTCCAGAAGTTCCAGAGCCATTGCGGGCTCCTCCACCCCCTGACCCCTGCTGACCTCTTCCAGCTAACTTTCCATTCCTTTACCTGATGACCTGTTACCTCTTTTTGCAGATGTGGCTCAGGGTTTGAGTCCTCAGGGAAGCCATATGTGACTGCTGCTAACTTCCAGAGGGCTTTGGTCCTCCTTAGTATCTTCTTAACAACCTGTAGATATTTACATTATTGCTTTTTCAGTGTCACTGTATGTCATCTGTGATGTGTCAGGTGTTCCATTACATGTCGCGCTCACCATTAGGTTCCTATTCTAGCACGATGGTTTCTTTACATTTATACTCATAATATCCTTGAGCTAAGGAAGATGTTATTCATACGTAGGTTTGAGTTTTATTTTAGGCAAATTACCCTTGTGTGGTAATAACATCTGACCCAGTTAATGATTTACTAACTTTCAGCCTTATATTTGGGGATTCAGTTAATTATTTTTATAACATTAAATATAAAATTAATAAATTACATAAACATACATATTTAGATATGCAATCTGAAGAAAGTTTTTAAAATATAAGCTTTTAAATATGTATGGTAGATCCCTATAGAATTGTTTACCAAGGGCTTTTTTCTGGACATCATCCCTCCCTTCTGCACTGTAACCACATGGTTATTTGGGAGTGTTAGGGTAATTACAGTGGTAACTGTGGCCCACCTTCTAACTATAATTGACCAGTTAAATGTGGCCACCTAACTTGAACTGGAATGATAACTCCCTCCCTAGGAATTCTGGGACTAAAACAGAAAAGTTTTCCAGTCCTTTTTAAAAAGGCTACAGAATTAGATGTAGTTCTTAGAGAGTATTGGCAACCGGGTTTCTTTTTTTCCCCTTAAGGACCAGTGAAGCATAGACAATCTTTTACAGAGAGAGAACAAATACTGACCCTGACCAATGGAGGAAAGAAACAAGACATGAAAAGAAAGTGCTGAATATGTTTGAATCTGTTGTTTCAGTACTTCTTCAGGATCAGCCTGAAGAGTATTCTTGTTCTTGGGTTTCAAGAATGACCTAAGTCTCCTTACAATAAATTTATACCTTTGCTTAAGTCAGTATGAGTCAGACCTCTATCACAAGCAACCAGGATCTAAACTATTACAACATATGAGATAGGGGTCAATGTTTCTCTTCAAATTATGCATATCAATAATTTTCCTCATACATGACACATTTTCTTAAATTATTTCAGTTGGGTAATTGCAAACTTAATTCTGGCAACTAATTAGTAGAAAAGCAAGATCTGTGAAAAACAACCATTCCCACACTGCATGTGTAAAGAAGGAAATTAGAGACAATTTAGAATTGTAGAAGCAGAGAATGAATGAAATCAAAATACTTAATTTTAATGTTCTTCCTTTTTGTTCTAAAAATTCATTTAAAATATTAGACCCTTAGTGGTAATTGATATTACAAGGAAAGGAAAACATTCGTTCTCCAATTAAAGGGAAAACATATTTGGAAATATTGGTTAAATTTGATATTTTCATAATTTGCTTAGAAATTTTCTATCACCTCTTCATCTCATTTGGGTGATGATTTTGTAAAGTCTAATTCCAGTAATAATCATTTCTCTCTTCCATGGGAGAGTACTTCCCTCCTCAATGCACCTCACAAATATTTCTTGATTAAACCTTCCAACAATTCTTGGAAGGAAATTGGGTGATATTTTCCGTGACTGCATGGTCTCTGAGGAGAGTATCTGTTGGGATAAACCAATTACAAGGACAGCAAGTATATCAGCAAAAGGATAGAAATCACAGCATCCTGAAAGTCTGACTGCTGTACTCATCAAACAGGAATTCCCTGCCAAATGAACATTTAGCTAATGCCCTAATGAAGGTCTGGCGGTGCTTATAAAATGATAACAGCAAACTCAGACAAGTATATCCAATAGTTTCCACCCCCATTCTTCTTTCTGATTAATTTTTCAAACATTTTAATTTCATTAAGATATTGATTTTTAAGAACTTTTCTTTAGATTGGAACCAGCTGTGCAACAACCTTGTATAAGCTAACTAAAAGAGAGAGAGAGACAAAGAGAGGAAGCAGGAAGCAAAAAGTATCAGGTCATATTGTACTTATTTGTTGGTGAATATGTGTCAATCTAGACTGAATGATGAGGGAAAATATCAGTGTTATTATCTACTAATGAAATTAGAAAAACATATTCATTTATAATGTATTATTATGCAATATTATTTTATTTTATTCTATCCAGTTGGAGGTAAGATATGTAAATATAAATTATAGAATTATATAAAGTTTTAATCATTCATAATCAGGTAATATTTTATAAATACATAAGTATTTATAAAGACACATACAAATGGTACACATAAAAATCATTTACTGGTATCCTTATTTTATGGAGAATTTGGGACCACATTTACTAACTCCTGCAGTTATTCAAACTATTCCTTTGAACAATTTAAAATATTTTAGACTGGGTCAGGCTGTGGGAAGTCTCTATTAAGTAAAGAGAAAACAAGCAAACATACAAATAAAAATGAATGGATTTTCCATCCAGTAAGATAGGGCAAAGTGACCTACCTTATGCTTTATCAGATACATTAAAATTACCTTTGTGAGAAAAACAGAGGTTAGAAACCAAAATTAATTAAAGAGATGGTATTTTTCTTGACATATTTCAGATTTTTAAGGCTAAAGTAAGAACAACTTAACAAGTATTTCAGGGAAACTAAAGAGTGTGAAAGAAGATCACAATGGATCCTTCCTGATCAGTATTGCAGAGATGAGTATGTCAGTAGTGTTATGTGATCTCTACATGTTGTGTGATCCTTCTTTCACTGTATGGCCCAGGGTGTTGGCAGCACAGGCATCCCGTATGCTTGCTGATGAGAGTTGCCTGTGTAATCTCTGACCGCTCTGGCTGAGTTTAACTTGCTAAATCGACATTCAGCAGAAGTTGGTTTGACCCCTGCTTTAGAAGTGGTGTGTACACTTCGCTGCTGGATAATCTGTTGCTTATTTAAATATTCACATTTGTTCATACCACGTGAGAATGTTCATTGCTAATAGCAAACTTCAGTTTGTGGATATGTGAATTCATGTTAGGGCAGATTCCAGATCAAATAAATAAAAAAAATAAGAGGTAAGAACAATGTAAGTTAAGGAACTTTGGCACTACCGTGGCAATAATGTATCATCAATCAGCCCTAGAGAACATGTTGTGCAGCATTCTACAAAGGAACAAGTGGTGAGATTCTAGAAGAGGCACCATTTTGCAATTATTAATATTTCCCCAAGACCTGTTAGACAATGTTCTATAGCATCATCTAACCTCTTCTTCATTCAGGAGTATGTTTAATGATGGGTGAACTGATTAGCTCATTTTTTAATTTATGCATGCAAATATCGCCTATTCAATTGCTACAAGAATTTGTCAGCCACTATAGCACATACTGAGGAAAAATACAACATCCATTATTTGTTTACAGGATGGTAGATACCCAACAGATGACAAGGTACATGGAATGTTACCAATGGACTGAGATTATTTTAAAAGTTCATAGAAAGGACTGCGCTGTGTGTGATTCAGTATGGGCTGGAAATAATATTCTGATGTAAGCATCCTTCAATGCAGAAATGTTTTGCAAATGCACTCTTTTCTCATTATGAACAAACATATTCAAAGTCTATTCTAAGGCTCAGTTTTCTAATCCTTAAAGTAGAGGTAATAATTGCTTCATTAATGTTTCCTGAGGATTACATATAAGAGTGACTATTAAATGCTCATCTCATGGCATGACACCTAGTTGAAGCCCAACATTGGGTCACTATTATTATTTTCAACAATCAGTGTCCCTAAAGAAAAATCTTTACACAAGATTCTGGGCTGAACATTGGGAACAGAAAGAAGAATAAAATATATGGCTTTCTCTTGATCTATAACCAATTTGGAGAATAGGATACGATACTCAGATTGTAGAAAAAAGGCAATGAGATATTTGTGCTCCAAGTTAATAGGGAGAGATAGTTGAGGAAGGAAAGTTTAAGCTTAGTGTTAAAGCAAGGATAAGGATTTGGACATATGGAAAGTGGTTAAGCTTTATTTAAGACTCCCTCTCATTGAACACACAAACTTCACAACTATTTCAAATTAATAAAATCTTAATATTGAATCTTTCACCCAAAGATGAAAAAATGTTCTTCTTATGTAACTCTAAATGATTAAACTCTGAATAAATCAATGAGTATGTCAGTGGCATTTTGAGAGTATAATAAAAGTATAGTTTTGTGGCTGGGAGTAGATAGGAAACCAATCTCTCTGTCTTGTTGCCTTATTTCTTTGGATATTTGCTTTCATCTCATCCTCATGATTACTATGAGAAGAGCGATGTGATCTCACCCCTCTGAGACTATCCATTCATCTTGTGATGAGCAATGGATTCATCTGGACTAGTCAATCCCTACCCCAGGATTTTATTTTGGAAATTAAGGAAAGTTAATTAGGTACTCACTGTATTCTCATCAGTCTGAACTGAACCATATGCTAAGATTTAATGTTTAGAAAATGTGGTAACTGGGTTTAACCATTAAATATATTTTTACTAATCAACTTGCTACTTTGCAGTGATGAAGAAGCTGTGAATTTTCGCATTTATAATCCAATCATATCATTTGGGGATTAGTGATAAAGCATGGCTTATATGATATACCCAATCAGAGATAAAGACAGGGAACATGATTGTTTTTGATAATTTTGTTAGAAATTTCAAAATGTATAATTTCCATGCTTACGTGAGATGCAAACTTAAGAGATTGTGCTAGTTCATTCTGTTTTCTACGAGACAGTTTATAAGTGACAATGGGGCATTTTTGTCTATTTGTTGCTCAAAGATGAGAGACTGGTCAGCAGAAGTAAAAAAAATAATATCAGAACTTGGATTTCATAGAGGACCATATAATCCCCAAATCCAGCAGAAATGTGCTCAGTGTTGATTGGTTAATCTAAGAATGAGTTTAGAAGTGATATTCAACTGGGTGGTTCTTTTGAGGAGCTTGCCTTACAGGAATCACACACTGGGCTAACACAGGAATTATTCCACTCTGTCCCCTCTGGAAGGGCCATCTTTTATGGAAGGAAAGAATGTATCACTGCTATTGTTTAGCTCTTCAGAATCAATGTCACATAATTTACGGTTGTGATGCTGGTGGTGATGATGGCGATAATGATTATGAAAAATAACTTGACAAAAGTAGAAGGAAATAAAAATAAAAATGAAGGATAAGAGGAGACAAAGGAGGAAGAGAAAAACAAGGTGAAAAGAAAGGAGGAGAAACTCCAGTGTATATGCCGCATTTTGTACTTCACATTTTAGTCCACATAGTTATTATTTCTGCATTCTGTAGATTAGGAGTGATGTTTAGAGAGATGAACAAACAAGCTGAACCGGACATCTGCTGTTTCTGATGTCTGGAATCAGTTCCTCCATTCTCATCCTTGCCTCTTTCTTACCCCATCAACCAACAGCATTCCAGTATCCCGCTGGTGAATCACCCGTCATTCACAGTTACTAACACAGGCTTTAGTTGGTGTAAAGAGAAAGAGCATGTGATGTAGATGCGTGTTGTCCAATCAATGCATTCATTTTCCTAGCTTCAACTGCTGACCTGGGAATGCATTTATTGGGCCTCAGAATTTTGTTTCAAACCGTTGGACCAAAAAAGCTCTCTTTTTTACTGAGCTTGAAGCTGGGATGATTTAGGAATGGCAGTGCTGTCCCCCATCTTGGTGCCAAGTGGAGCTAGAGAATGAGAGGAAAAGAGATAAAGACTTGGGTCTTCACACATTATCTAAGATTAAGTTGATTATCTATGATTGGAGTTAATCACGCCTGAAACTGACCTCACTCTAGAATTTTTAGTTATATGAGAAGCATATTTTCTTCTGTAAATATTTTTAGGTATGTGTGTGCGTTCTACCTAACTATCTATACAAAATATATTTTTTAAGCCTGTGTTTTTCTCTCTCTGGCAACAGAAAAAAATCCTGACTAATACATAAAGTCAACTAAAGAGTTAGTGGCAAAAAGAAATTCAAAGTAGGATTCTCTGTCTCCACAGCTGATGCTTATTAAAAAAAAAAAAAAAAAAAAAAAAAGAAGAAGAAGAAAGAAGGAAAAGAAAGATAAACATCCTGTACAACTCCTCAATTTAGAGAAGGATTTCTAATGAAAAGAATATGGCTTAACCAGGGGATCCGTCGTAATTTTGATTTGGCTTGTAATGGTACCTGTTTTTCCACCTTTGTAAAATCAGGAAAATAACATTACATATTATTTGGTTTCTGTAAGTACTCAAAGAGATAATAAGTGTGAAAGGCCTTGAATAATCACTGGCATGTGGTAAGATAAGCGTCTGCTTTGGTGGTCATATTAATATATATTTAGCTTCTGTTTGGAATCAAGGCATATAGAAAACAAAAGTGAAACTTGAGTCGTTTCAAGGATAAAGCAACAACAGATAAATGTAAAGGCAGAACACTGAAAAAAAATGATCAAGCTAATCACACTTATGCCTGACATACAAAATTAATCTGTGTACTGTTGTTTGCAGGCAGAGTCAAAGTGAAGAGTATGTACTACAAGCTACTAGTAACTCCCATGAATAGGAACAGCAACATGTCAAAAGGTCCCTGTAAATTCAAAACTTAAAACTAGAAGTATACTGCAAAATAGTCTGGTAATATTTTTCAACTCTTTTCTTGAATATCTATGACATTCTACCTGGAAAAGTGAGTACAAAAAAGCTCTACTTAATGTCTCCCAAAAGCCACAGGTGCAAGCTGATTTCTACAGCCAGCCTCTGGAGACAAGCAAACATTATATTACAAGGGATGTCATTAGATGCACAGACGGTAGCATAAAATGCCTAATTTATTCACAAAGTGACATTTTATTTAGTGCAAATAGGCAATTTGGACATTTACCGGAGGCACTTTCAGTAATAAAGGGGTGTTACTAAAATAGTTTGCAACACCTGACATTGTTGTCTTTATAACACTAGTTGGTGTTCTTTGGCTGTGGCAGAAAAATTGTAAAACATAAAATGTTTTGCGTTTAGTATCCTTCCTAAGGAAGGCGTGCTCCTCCCTAGTCCGACACCACATGACACGTTCCCTAGCCATAAGCTTTGGAGGTCAAGTTATTGTTAGTCTTTTATTATTATACATAAGTGTTTCCAGAGTGATTTTCACAAAGGACTGTTTTTTGGAGATCTGAATTAATTTACTACTACAGCCAAAGGTTAACTATGATAGCGAATGCTGTGCTTAGTTGAACACAGGGTCACTGTGCACTCTTGCTGCTCTGACAATTTATAGCTGTTTACGGTATCTGACAATATGGCTTGATAGTGGGGTCATCCTTAATCCACATTACCTATTTTACACATTTCCATCAGCCCTCTGAACATTACATAACTATTAAGAGTGTTACTCCATTTTATATGCCTAAACTTATTGCTGAATGTACACAAAGAATATTAGGAATTAAATGATACGTTTTGACAAACAGCTGCCAAGTTCACAGCTTAACCGAAGGTAACCAGGTGAGAGAAGTAAAATGTGTTTTCTCTGCCCTCTTCTTTCTATTCACTGACATGGTTCCCAACTTAGTCCCAAGATCCATCATAAACTTCATGTTGGATCCTTAAAAGAGAAGTGAATACGCATCTGTCTTTGAATTTCCAGGGCCCAGCAGTGTCTCTGGTACTTGTTTCTTGAGCTGAATTAAGGGAAAACTTTATTGTTTTCTCATTCCTGGCACCTTTGTATTCTAATAAATCAATCTTGAGGGTGTAAATGCCTTCGGGTATTGAGAGAAAATCTAATTGTGGATTTTAGATGCTGCCAAGGAGAGGCATTGGAGGCAGTGTATTTTGGTTGCACTGCTTTTATTACATCTTGGACCAACACCTGCTGTTAAAGCTAGACCTGAATGATACCTAACCTGAAGATAAATCTAAACCTTACCTCCCATGAGTATGTAAACTACTCGCATTGTATACCTTCATGCTGAGAGAAATAATGATTCTTCAAAAAAAGATTTCACATGGTTGTAAAATGTAACTTCATAATTAGGAAGCTGGGAGAGAAATCTGCCAAGCATTTCATTATTACGACTGCTGGTGTGTTTTGTTACAACTATGTTGGATAGCTTTAGGGGCCATGCGTGGCTCATCCATGCCGGCTTTGTAGGACACACCACTCCTCTGGACAGAGAGTGGCTACTGCTCTCCTGCGGCTTTTCTGAACACCACTTCTGAATGTGGAACACAACTATTCAAAGAAAGTTTGAGGCTCTTCTCCACCAGATTTGTGAGCTGCTTAGCATAATAGAGCCACCTGCCAAAGGTGAAGGCCTACTTTCCAATAAAAAGACAGCCTATAAATGATGGCTTCCCAGGAGCTGTGTTCAGCATGCCGCCCAAGCAGGAATGATCCGCCCAAGAAACCATCTCCTGTCATCTTCTTTCTCCTGAGTCAGCAGGGACCAGAATGCACAGGGATCCTCTATGTACCAATTATCAAAGAGCACAGATTTGTTGATGCTACTTCCTACTGGCTTACAAGAAAAGAACTCTCAACAAGAGGGACAGAGAAAGTATATTCTGAAGCCCTTTTTCCTAAAGGACTTCAGAACACATCCCAGCACTGTGAATAAATTCTAAGGCACCAAAGTACTAACAATAGTCTCTGTGGGATAAACTTAGGACAGCAATCAGAGAAAAAGAAAACTCTTTATCCCACTTTCATCTATAATTAGTAAAAGTTACTGCCAGTTTATTAGCGATTCAAATAAAGACAACTACCTGGAAGGAAATATAACCTTAAATTATACCACTCTCAATGAGTTTCTTTAAATTTCCTGAAAGCAATATGACGTTTTTATCAATTCGTTCTGTTTTTGATGCTGCTCAAATGTATATGCTTTGTACAGAACTACCAAGGTTAATCCGCCAATAGGCAATGTGTAAAGCAGTGGTACCCAACCTTTTTTAGCACTAGGGAACGATTTCATGGTAGACAATTTTTTTCATGGACTAGGATGGCGGCGGTGGTGGTAGTTTCGGGATGATTCAAGCAATTGCATTTATTGCGCACTTCATTAATATTATTATTACATTGTAATATATAATGAAATAATTATACAACTCACCACAACGCAGACTCAATGAGAACCCTGAGCCTGACCCTTTGTTTGCTCATTGTATAGGAGGGTTTGAGCTCCTATGAGAATCTAATGCTGCTGTGGATCTGACAGGAGGCAGGTTCAGGCAGTGACACAAATGATGGGGAGCAGCTGAAAATACACAAGAATGTTTGCTGTCTTCCCTGCCCCTCACCTGCTGCTGTGCAGCCTGGTTCCTGACTGGGGCCAGACTACTCCTGGTCCACAGCCCCCGGCATCAGGGGTGAGTCGTTAGTGACCACAGGTGTAAGTGATCACAAGTGGAGTCATGGAATAATTTCATTATTGCTCTATTGAAACATTTGCATTCTCAGGAAAAAAATATCATTTGAGGAAAAATAGCAGCAATCACACTGGACTTAATATTCCAACAAATATTAAAGGGATGTGCTCCTGAAACACAGTTATTTGTTGAATCTTGTCTCTTCCCAGTCCTCAGAAAAATCTGCTGAAATTCATTAGGAATCTGTAGCAATGAAACTTATTCCTTTGTGGCATCAGTTAGTGCTACTGATAGACTCTTACTTTGTAATTTTATTGGGCACAAACTCTAATCTGATTAAATATACTTTTGAGTTTTTTGTAATGACAATATTATGACGAGGGCCAAACTAAATGCTACCCACTAGCGTTATATAGTGAGAAATCTCAGCACAGTTTAAAGCTACCCCTGATCCCTGGCATTTACTACTGGGAGAGGGTATGAGTACCAACTAATACTCCTCAATAACATATTCAACAATTGTGAATTGCAGTAAAACCAAGATTTCTTAGGGCTTTTCTTTCTTTCTTTCTTTCTTTCTTTCTTTCTTTCTTTCTTTCTTTCCTCTTTTTTTTTTTTTTTTTTTTTTAACAATAAATGCTGCTTGAAAGAGTTATTACTAGGGTATGTGTGTATATGTCTATGTGCATACATGCACTCCCTCCACTGAGTTATAAAACCATAATTCTTCACATTAATACTGAGGTTTTAGAACCTCAGTAATATATCCATTGCTAAGACATGACACAATGGGAGTCTTATGTGAGTAAAAACTGTTGAATAAAGATTAGTCTTGCTTTAAGCAGCATTACAAATATCTGATTCTGCATTTATTTTTCAATTGTTCATAGTTACTCTTTTATTCTGTACTCTGCATGAGACTTCTATTTGACCCTAGATTGCTCATTATTGTAAAAAACACAACATAAAAGCCTACCTTTCTGGGTTTTAATATCCACCAGTAAAACCCTGGAGTTTTATAGAAATGGATACAGGTATTGATCTCTCTTCATAAAGATCATAGGGAATTCATGACTTCTTGGTCACTTTTAATTAGCATAAAATGTGCTTGGTTGCATGAAATACTGTTCTCTGAATTTTTAAATGGAAATTATGATGGCCATAGTAGAAATATAATAATCCAGAGAGTCTAGGTAAAACTTTTCTCATGAAATGGGTTCTTCCTAACTCTTTATACTGAAGAAAGCTTGCAAAATACTTTTCATTTTTTCCCCATGGTATTGCATTTATTTTTTTCATACATTTAAACCATGTCTATCATTGATTGAATGGTTCAAAGCAATACAATGTTATTATAAAGCTTTTGCAAGGCTGTGGTGATGTTTGTTCTGCCCTTGTACATTACTTGTCAATGTGGAAAATATAACTGTATAAACACTGAGATCTTAGCAGAATAGAGAGATTGTTTCCAAATTTGTGCCTTGCACAAAGAAAAATTTAACTCTGAATTGGTCTCACTCTTGATAAAGAGGGTCCTCTCCTTATGGTAGCAAAACATACAGGTGGGAGTCACTTGTCCCAGATGACCCCCTGCTTCTTATGAAAAACACATTTATGCTGAAAAATTTTCATCTTCGAGAAATTACTGAAAATTTTCCTCTGATGCAATTAATTAGACACCCTGTTTTTAGGCTTATGGCCTTATCTGTTTCAGAAAGTGAAGGCAAGACTTAGTCTAGGTAACAGTGTTTACCAATGCCAGACTACAAGATTGATTTCTTCATTGGTATGAAAAACATAGCATGTAAAAAGTTCCCTTCTCTAGACTTTCAGTAGTTTCTTAGTATATCAAAGGAAAAAGCTCCTTTCAGAGCTGTTTTTAACACCTTTTTAATGCTTCTGATCGCTCTGTTTAAAACAAAAAAGACCTTACTTGGGTCCAGAGATTCTAGGGAGCGATAACAGTATCTAACTAGAATTTAATAAAACTATTTTGTTTTGGAGTGTTTTTTTTTTTGGGGGGGGGGGATCGGGGATATACTTAAGGTTATCTTCCATTCTTATTAGCTGATATAATTTCAAAAATATTGTTTCTTTTTATAATAAATATTTAAAATAATGAGACAATTTGAGACTATCATTTAAGCATTATAGAACACGCAGTAGCATGTATGAGATATGGCACCTTTCTAGAGGTTCCATGTAGCGGAAGCCAGATGTGCTCAAAATTAAGAAGTGGTACATTAAAATGCCCACCATTTGAAGAGGACGTGGTGCAAATGGAGTCCACTATTTAAAATGTCAATTGAATCAATTGTCTTCCATGTATGGTAATGAATTTGGACAGATTACCTTATAGAAACTTGCAGAGAGGCCGACTGAAGCCCATCCAAAGGTTCACTGGCATGTAGAACTGAGAAAGTTTAGTCACATTAAGGAAATCAGGGATTATAAAGCAGTGCTTCAGAAATCTGACTGGCATATGAATCTCCTCAGGGATCTTGTTAATATGCAGATTTTGAGTCAGTAGGTCTGGAATGAGACCCAAGATTCTGCATTTCTAGGAAGCTCCCAGGGGAGATACCTGCTGTTAGTCTGGAATAGCAGGAAACAGAAAGTTTAACATTGACTTCTTGGTAATTCTCACTAGCAAGCAGTTGAGAAAGAATTCTGAAAAACAGCATACTGGAAACAGGCGAGCAAGAGTAAGGTGATTTTGCAACTATTACCTGGACTTTATAGGGCAGATTTTAATTGGTGTTGTAATTCAAGGGAAGGGTGTTACCAGATTATAATGGAAAGGTACGCCCAACCCTAAAGAAACAGACTGCTTAGACAGGCGGCAGAGTGAGGGTGAACGTCAGGAAGATCCACATGCATATGGAAATGTCCAGACCTGAGGGCAGGCGCATGCTGGAGAGCATATGGGTTAGGACAAATGCAGAGCAGAGCAGTGCCATCATTAGGAAAGTACACTGGGACACACGGAGGAAACGCACAGCGTGGTACCAGACACAGATTGTAAAATCAGCACAGAGAAAAGACAGAGTAGTGATGGGGATTTCAACTCTCCAGACATCTGCCGGAAGTCTCATTTGGATAACGGCAGAATGTCTAACAGGACCTTGACTTGCTTTTGCTAACAGCTTCATCTCCCAGAGGAGAAAATTTCCTAGGGGAATTGCCATCCTGTATTCATTTTTGGCCAACCAGGAAGAATTAGTTGCCATTTCAACAGAGCTCATGAGAGGGTGGGAGGAAAAAGATCATCACATATATTATAATTTATTCGATGGATAAATTATATTATATTTTGGGATTCCAAAGTAGTAAGATCTTTGGAAGGAAAATTACATCAGCTCTTAAAAGTTTTTAGCTGTGTAATGCCAAATGAGCTAAATGAAATGAAAAGTGGGAGATACCTAGAAATCATTGTGAATATCTAAGAAACACTTTGATGGGTGAAGATACACTTGCATTGGCTAAGGAGCTAATGCATTGTCCAACTCTGGACCTTGTTGTTGAGGGAATTGAAGTCAGCAGAGTGGTCTGATGACCTGAGCTCTACTGTCTCTGCTCTAGCTGTACTAAATGAGTTTGTACATCCCAAGTGCCATACCCTCTTACCCTTAGGGCCTTCTACATGCTGTTACCCTATCTGGGAATACATGAGTCATTACAAAAGTTTTGAGATACACAAATGTAAAATCCATGTAGATAAAAACAACTGAAGCCCTCCCAGAAATACTGATAAGCCCAGCAAATTGAAACTTGTACAGGTAAATCAGAAAGGATGAGTCAACTATGTTTCTTGAAAGTATTTGTATGGAAATAATGGACCATAACACAGTTTGTCTCAAAACTTTCGTAGTGACCTATGTACCTCTGATTGTTGAATGGCTTATTCCAACTCATCATTTGGTGTCAACTTAATCATAAGATAGGTATTTCAGACAAGTTCAGTTCCTCCAAGCAGCCCACATTTCTGCCTTACTGAAAGTATTTAATTTTGTATGTCCATCATCTTCAACAGTTGTTAGACTGTTTTTTCCCCACTGTATTCCCAGCATCTAAGCAATATCTGCCATAGACTAGGCACTCAATAAATACTTGTCTTGTGATGAAGGAGACTGTGCATTATTCTAACCCCTTAAGATCAAGATATTTATCATATTAGTATTTTTATCCTCCTGGGTTTAAACAAAGTTTCTAAAATGAGTATAGCCTCATTTTTATTTGTTGGGTTGCGTTATTCCAATCTTTCAACTCCCTCCCGCCAGGACTTCTCACTTCTCCTACTCATATCCTCACAGGGAAATGAAGAAGACAGATAGATGAATTTATCAGTTTACTCCTTCACTCTCCCTCCTTTCAACAAACACATAATATTATGAAATAAAATATAAAAATAGAAAAGCAAAAAGACATAACCATGATCCCAAAGATAAACAACTCACACACTGGAAAAGGAACCAAATCTCAAAGCACCACCTGGATTTACCTCTTGCAATGCGTGCTGGGCCTTAGGTCTCGGAACAGAAAGATCAGGCCATGCTACGCATACAGTGGGACCTCAGGGGCTATAATTGTTCCCTATACCTCATGTTTTAAAACTACAGATTAGAGCACCTCTTCTCTGGCTGGGAAAGAAAATATGACTGAGGATGCCTTTAAATAAAACATATAAGGCTAAGTTTAAAAGGTACAAATGGACACAATCTCTATGCCAAAACTAGGCCAGGTTCCCCACTGGTTTGGTGACAATCTGTACACACTACAAGACAAGAATCTCAAGCTATGGCTAAGAAACTATAAATTTTTATCCAAGGGGCTCGAGAAACCTGTTGGAGGGTTGAATGTTGTAGGAATGAAGGGAGATGTCCATTGAAGATAAAACTTGAAGCTCAAATCTCAAAACTGGTTGGGAAAAGTAACAACATGCAAGATCAAAAAAATTGACAATCAGGTGATTGATTCACTTCAATATAAATGGAAATGATGACATAATCTGCAAAAAAAGGAACTCTAAACTGAATATGTTTAGCGATTCCAAAGATAAATGATAAAATGGTGCCCTCCAAATAAAACAGAAGTTATTTTAAAAATGTATTCAAGGATGAAGAAAAACAGGTGGGAATTTTAAAAAGAACCAATTAGTAGCATCAAAATGGAAAGCATAGACATTAATTTAAAAACAGAAACAAAAACATCAATGTCGTGGGGAGCTGAAACAATAAGCAGGTGATTATGTGATGTGTGCTGAATGTACTTATGGAGATAACCAGATGGTGTGGGCAATGCCTTGGTACAGGCGGCCTCCATCTAGCCTGGTTGTTGCAGGAAAAGGATATCAGAAAAGGAGAAGAGTTTGAACCGAGTCTTGAAGGAAAAATTGAAGCTAGCAGGTAAAGAATTTCTTGCAGAGATAGAATAAGCAAAGCAAAACTAAAATAAAATAAAAATAAAAACCAACCAACCAAGAAAACCAAAACCCACAGCTATAGAGGAACTACAAGCATTTCAGTAAAAATTGTAAGCAGAGAAGGTGAAAAGTAGGTGGAGAGGGAGCGAATCATGACAGATCTTTGATGCTGGGTTTGGAAGCTCAGATTTTATTTTGTGATGGACAGGGCAGTCATTGGAAGGTTAAGTGCGAGGTCCAACAAGGCCAGCTTTATTCTTGAGATGGATCACTTTTAATGACGAGATGGGGCATAGACTGGAGAGGCCAAGCAAGATCAGGGTCAGGGAAGTTAGATGAAAGAATGCTCTGAGAGTTCAGTTCAGAAATGATGAGAAGAACCTTTAGCTTATTCATCTCTGCACTCCCAGGCCTCCGCCCACAACCCAGCACAAAGTAGGTGCTCAAGTCATGTCTGAAGATGTGATTTTCCTCAGCTTGAAATCCAGGCATTTCCCAGACAATAGAGACGAGCAGTGTGTCTACAGACAGATCCATAGGAATCCTAATCAACTTAAACCCAGGCACTTGGATCATATCTTATTCTAAATGATTCATTTTAATCTCATAGTCCTGAAGATAAACTGGCCATTGGTAGAAGAAGATTGGAATGATATTTGTCATGACAGGGCCTGCACTGTGCCCAGAATCTCTGTGTGTTTGGACAACTCTCACATCCAAGGATCAGAGAAGTGTTCCATTCTCATTATAACCCTAGCATGAGGAAATTAGTGAGAGGAAAACACCCTTCATTTTGGAAGGAGAAAACCCCCACAAAGAGGTGAATACGTATAATCAATAGTACAAGCACCCAGCATGGATAGCCCACATTTCTGCCTGGGGAATTACACAGGGTTCTTTACTGCTCCTAACTGTTGGCACACAGAAAATATAAAATATTAGCAATAATAATTACACTCTGCATATGCTTAATGTCTATCAATAAAGCTATGACTCTTAAATTCCCTTAAGCTTCTTTCCATTAGAAGCAATAAATTAAATATCTATATATATATTCAAACAAATTAAATGCTGCTAACAGCTTTTCTAATTTGTAAACACTTGCATAAACATGAGTTTTATCAAATGCTTAATTAATCTGAAATGCCAACTTTAAAAGTGAAGTAATGAACAATAAGCACATAACCACCTTAGGATGTAATTCCATCTGTGTACGTTTTACAAGTTTAAAGATGTGTTTCTATGTAAACCAGCCAAAATTGTGGGAAACCAATCAGGTCTCAGAGGTTAAAATAGTCTGGAGTTGACCAAGGATAGTTAGTTTTTGAATAAACTGTTTAATGAAAAAGAATATCTTTCTTTCTTTCATTATTATTTTTTTTCCCCCAGAGACAGGATCTCAATCCGTCCCTCAGGCTGCAATGCAGTGATGTGATCAAAACTCCCTGAAACCTCAAACTCCAGAGTTCCTGTGATGCTACCACCTCACGCTCTCTAGTATGTAGGCTACAGTCAGGAACCACTAGGCCCAACTAATGTTTTTCCCACTTTTTTGTAGAGATGGGGTCTCATTTTGTTGTCCTCACTGGTGTCAAACTCTTGGCCTCAAGCAATCCTCCTGTGTAGGTATCCCAAAGTGCTGGGATTTTAGGGGTAAGCCATCACATCTTACTGAAAAAGAAGATCTTATAAACTTTTAATAAACAAGTTGCTTTCACATCAATGAAAATTAAGTCCAGATTTTACGCATTTGAGTTTATATATATATGGTGCAATGTTGTCCATCATTTTGCTATAATTTTTATAGTAGACATAATTAATTTATAGGACTCTAAATACCATTTTTTAACTTAGGATTTTATTTTAGTTTTTTTTTTTTTTAACCTAGTAGCAAATATTCCATTTTAACATTCCTCTGTCATTGTTCCTTCTCAGAAAATTTTGATACAGATATTGTATATGATCTGTAAGAGTTGTATATTGTATATGATCTTAAAGAGAGTTCCTGCTTTTCACAAATTCATCCTCAAGTTCTTCTCATTGTATACATCCTATACCCTAAAAAATTTTCAAATTAACTACTATGCAAATGAATCTGTCTATAAACACGTGTATATTTGAGAATTATCTTAAAGGGGTGGGGAAGGGCAACCTCTTCTGTATAATTTCTTTCATTAAATAGAGGTTACAAATAAGTAAAACAGCAAACAATATCTATGAGAACCCTTTATCTGGGCCATGAAGAAGTCCCTGAAATAATGCTACAAAGGATTACACATGTTTAAAGTCAAAAGGGATCTAAGAAATAATAAAATAGATAAGAAAATAGATACAAAATATACCTATTTTAAAAGCACCCATTTTACAGGTAGTGAAACTGAACCCCAGAGACAGGAATGAAGTGACTTAAAGATACAATGATGAACTACAGAGTTGGACAAGACACCCCTCTGTCCCCATTGCTAAGCTGTTGACTGAACTTTCTGTAACATGCTGTAAGCTACATTGCCCTGATATCCCTTAAAACACACTTCTGTCCTGAGACACAGATAACCATCCTTCTTGGGCAGTCGTTTGGTGTTTATGCTCTTCCTAATACTAGTGCAGCACAGACCCATCTTCCTAACCTACAGAAGAGAATGTTAGGTGGGAGAGAATCAGAAGCCTCAGTGAAATGGAGGCAGATTACATCTATTGCTTGGTCTTTATCTCATAGCTTGCCACTCTGTCATAGAAGGAAATTAAGTTTGTGGTGCATGATTCACTCTTCATAAAACTTGTTTGCTACTCAGAATTCTGCTACTTTCTAGGGGATTGCAATATGATTTTAAAAAAATATATAATTTCTTTTAGTATCTGCTTTATTGTTATTGCTAAGCTGACCAAAATATAATTAGCTGGATGCTTGTCTTTCCAAATATTTATCTTTAAAGGCAAGGTTTAAACAAACTCTTTTCTTTTGAAGCCTTTTTCTTTTCTTTCATTCTTTTTTTTTTTTTTTTTTTTTTTTTTGCTTTAAGACAGAGTTGCCCCAGGATAGAGTGCCATGGTGTCAGCCTAGCATGTGGCAATCTCAGTCTCAGATTCCTGGGCTCAAGTGATCCTCCTCTTTTAGCCTCTCCAGCAACTGGAAGTACAGCCAGCTGCCACAATGCCTGGCTAATTTTTCTCCATTTTTAGAAGAGACAGGGTCCCACTCTCAGTCAGACTTGTCTCCAACTTGAGCTCCAACTCCTGAGCTCAAGCAGTCCTCCTCCCCTGGCCTCCCAGAGTGCTAGCTAGGATTACAGGTGTGAGCCACTGTGCCCTGCCTTTCTTTGCTTTTTACAAGTTCTAGCAATTAATAGCAGGGTATTCTGCAAAACAACTTAACAGTCTTAGACCATGCAGAATTCATGTTATCAGGCCCTGCTATTTTTTTGTCTTTCCATCCTTTGCTTTCTTTCTTCTCCCATCTTGACTCTCTTGGGAAGACCCCTTCTGATTGTCTATCCCAGATAAACTTTTTCTTAGAGACAGAAGTAAAAATAAAACAATGAAACCTCTGAGGTTTTGGGTTTTGATTTCTTTTTCCCTATATGCCTGTCATCAGATTTTTCTCCCTATCAGCACTTGACATTTTTCTTGATTTCTTTTTTGCTCTATGGAATTGAGAAACACTCTTATGTGTGAAGATTCTCGCCACCTCTTACTGAAGAACCAACAGTCCCAGCATGTTACTTCTTCTCCTAGCTTAGCTATTTGGTGAAAATTCTTACCATACTGCTCCACCAGCACAGGGATGGAGCTAAAATTTCATTCAGTCATTCAGTCATTCACATTTGATTCATTCAACTATCCTCACTGAGCCTGTCTTGGGATGTGCCAGACATTATGGTAGGCTCAGGAGATAGGGCTCTGAAATGCACAAGGCTGCTATGCTCATAGAGCTTATTTTCTAGTGGGAGATACAGACAACACATGGACTAAATAAAGAAGATATTTTGCTAATTACCTCCTTTGATAAATTTGATAAATTCATAATCCCCTATGAAATCACTAGGATAGAGTAACTCCTAGTATGAGAAATATGATGGTGGTAGGGTGTGTGTGTGGTCAAGAGTCCAACACAAAAATCGCCTATGTCCTTATGGAGATGAAACATACCCCCGGATCCCCGCAGATGTTTCAGAGCATCCTCACTGGGGTCCCTCCCCCTCTGTGGACCACGGCCTCTTCTGGACATCCCATGTCTCAGGCACACACGTCTGGAAACCTACATGCAGTAGCCAGCGGCAAGTGTTTATACATCCTCATTTAGAGCAAGAAGAAACCAACAAGAAAGAATAATTTAAAAGAGTTTGGTGCTTTCTTTTACTTTTGCTTCTTGTAAACTCAAAAAATTACCTTGTAAAGTAAAATCTAAAGACTTCTCTTGAGTGGAATATTTCTGGGTAAGTTGGATTAGGTAGTTCAGGGTTTCTCAAGCTCTTTTTTAAAAAATTCTTTTAGTAAACACAGTGTTTCTGTTTATAAAACTCAGCCCCAGAGACATTATGGGTTGGCTAATTCTCTTCCTTTTTGATGTATAGCCTTCTACCCTATCTTGCAATCTACCACCTTGTTTTGTCTTCTTAACAGTGTTATTGAGGTATAATACAAGAAACTGCACATTTTTGAAGTAAACATTTGGTGAGTTTTGACACATTTACAACTATGAAACTGTCACCACAATCAAGGTAATAAACATACCCATCACCTCCAAAAGTGTCCTCTGCCCTTTGTTTTGTTTGATGGTTTGTTTTTATTGTGGTAAGAACACCTAACACGAGATCTACCTTCTTAACAAATTTTTATATGCAGAATACAGTATTGTTAACTTTAGTCACAACATTATATGCTAGCCCTAGAGAATTTATTCATTTTATGTAACTGAAACTTCATAACTTGTCAAACAGCAAGTCCCCATTTTGCCCTCCCCAAGCCTGAAGCAACCACCTGTCCACTCTCTGCTTCTGGGAGTTTGACTATTTTAGATATATCATATAAACATAATCATGCAATAATACAAAATAATACAAACATAATCATGCAATAATAATAAAGTGTTTGTCTTTATGTATCTTATTTTACTTCACATAAAGTTTATCCTTGTTGTCACATATGACAGAATTCCTTCTTTCCTGAAGGTTGACTATTATGTGTATACACCAATACTGTGTGTATATAGTATTTTTTGTTTTATCCACTCAACCATTGACAGACATGTAGATTTTCTTTCATATCTTTACTAACGTGAATAATGCGGCAGTGAACCTGGGAGGGTAGATATCCCTTTGATATTATGATTTCAATACTTTTAGATACATGTCCAGAAGTAGAATTGATGGCTCATCTAGCCATTCTATTTATAATTTTTGAAGCCAAAAATTAAATCCATACTGTTTTCCATAGTGGCTGCACCAATTTATATTCCCTTAACAGTGTATCAGCATTCCAATTTCTCTACATCTTCAACAACTTATTATCTTTTATTTCCATTTTTAAAAAATAATAGCCATCCTAATGGGTGTGAGGTGACATCTCATTATACAGATAATTCTTTTTTTGTGGCAGGCTCTCCAGCCACTCAGAGCTAAACCGTGTTATTCTCTTATTAGAGAAAACATTCTTACAGAATAACAACCTCAAACAACAGTACTCTGAGACCATGAAAACATGAGATTAAGCAAGGCCATTCACAAGAACAGATAAAACAAGATTAGCAGAAAAATAAATCTGCAGGACCATTCTGCCATCTTTAAAATACCAAACATGTCCTCTTTTGGCCAAAATGAATTCTACTTCTGTACCAATTGCAGATTCTTCCGCTAATCTGTCCTCCCTCTCAAGAGTGAACTTGTGGCCTGTGGGCACCATGCTAATTTTGTGCAGAGTTTTTTTGTTTGTTTGGTTTTTTTTTTAAATTTATCTGCGGCATTAGAGATCACAAAGAGTATGCACAGACCTTTATTTTATTAATCAGCTTTTCTTCATGTTTCTGTATTTAATGTATGGCCCAAAACAACTCTTATTCTTCCAATGTGCAGCAGGAGAAATCAAAGGCTGGACACCGCTGCAAAACATTTACTGAGACATGAATCAGAGAATTGTCCTTACTTTCCAACAGCATCCAATCTAGACAATCTATAGCAAATCCCTACCTTATTTATACATTTCCCAAATCACCTATTCATGATCCTAGAATCGGTAATTTCTAACTCCATCTTACTGAGACATACATGTTCTTTCTTGTTGCCACAAGCAATAAACACAGCTGGTTTATTAATAGGTATGTACCTGGTGGTTCTTGGCCACAAGGCATTAACAGCTGCATCTCAACCTTGGACCCACTGGATGCCAGTAGTACCCCAAATCCAATTGTGACATCAAAAGGTATCTCCATATATCACCAAAAAACCAATGGGGGGGTCCACAACATTTCCCATGGTTGAAAACCATTGAGGTAGCTGTGCCAACATCTTCAAATTCCAAACATCTTTCCAAAAGGAATGTATTAATTTGCATTCCCACCAGCAGTGTAGAAGAAGACTTTGCATTTCTAATCATTTGGAGTGTGTGAAATCTCTCACCACTGCTCTGCTTTCCATTTCGCCCTGTTAAGAAATTTTGTTCACTTTGAATTTGTAAGTCTCTAACTTTGTTTTTAAAAATAGTCATGAAATTTCTCTACAAAATGGTAGAATTTTCAGGAATTCCTGATGTGCTTTCTGGCTTTCTCCAAGGACTTTCCTCCACCCAGGGACCTGCTGCAGAGAGTGAGATACCGAAGGATGACAGAGAGGGCCTTCCTCAGAGATCTGCAGGGACAAAGGAGGCAGGAACACTTGCCAAATGCACACACAGAAAATTTAACAGGACAAGAACCTTGGGGCGGAAATTCACAGTGCTCGTTCCCTGGGGGCTGAGGACTTGCTATTTGGATGCTTTTGCTGTAAAAACTTCAAAGACTCAAGGGGACTTATTAATAGCTAGGGCATTCAAACTTTTGGCTGCTTGCAGCATTGCCCTTTTCAGTAGTAAATTTATCTTTTAAAACATCTAGAACTTGTACTTGATGTTCTTTAGTGATTTAAACCAGGGAAGGAGGCAGTAAATCAGATTATCCTCATCCTTAGGAGAGAGACCAATCTGGAGTGTTTGTTTTCCAGCTGAAATTATTAGATGTTTCTTTTTAGCTTCATTTTATTTTGTTTCTGAAGGGAGAAAATAAAAGCAGAGGAGAGCCAAAGGTTTCCTGGAGTTTTTTCTAGGAAAGCACATATTCTAGGTTTCCATTCTCGTCCCTTTGTGTGTTATAATTCATTACCTCTTTTATTTCTCTTAAAAGTATAAATGTCCAGTCATGTTCAGTGGGGTCAGAGATTGCATCCCTTGGGCTATAAGGACTTGTTCTTTGTCTCTTGGGATGGTAGGGATTTCCTAGGGACATATGCCACCCATAATCAGGGAAGACACTTTTATTTGGCAGACCAAACTAAAGATCATTGAGTTTCATAGTTTGTTAACTATAGCTGTATTAGGCATTCATTTTTTTAATTGATTTATTCGTTTTTTTAACTAACATGGGTTTTGACAAATATGTCAGCCTTTTCCCTCTTTCATCATAAGGTGGAATTCCCTTTCAGTAGGGGAAGTTGACATTTTTCTTTTGACGTGAGACTTACCTTCAGATGTACAATGTGATACACGTCATCCTGTACAAACTCCACCTTCCCAGAACACGAGAGTTGAGCAGCTTCTCTGGAGGAGTATGTCAAGGAAGGAGGCTGACTCATGGAAGTGGCCCAGAGACATTCTGACTCAAGCTGGCTCTGCCATTCACTAGCCTGGTGGGCCTGGAGCTAGTGAGTGTGCAAAGCTTCAGCTTCCTCACTTACAAACTCAGGATAATGACAAAAGCCTTGAAGAACAGTTGCAAGGACATGTGTGTCTGTGCATGAAGTGCCTAACGAGGCGTTTGGTTAGATGATCTGTCTCTTCATGGTTAGCAGGATTGGTCCAGTCCCACAACACTTTCTTACCACATAGCCTTAATAACCTTGTTTTGTGAGATTGCTGTTTATAGCTGAAGGGAAGAAACTAACTTTATTAGGACTGGAGAGATTATGGACCCAGAATCTCAAGTCCCCTCAAAGAACTTGAAATATCAATTCTACCTCCTTTCCATGGGAAATGCTCTATGAGTTTTAAACACAGACTCTGGAATTTTCCCTGGAATCACAGGAATTGCAGTCTAATTACAGAGTCAGAGGAGGGCCTCATGAGTTATGGCTGCATTCTGAACTGACTCTCAGGATAATTAATCAGCATAACTTTGTAAGCCTTCCACGGCCATCTTTTCTTAGCAGCAGCAACTTGATTATTTTGGACATGGACTAATAGTTTGGAGCTTAAACAGGACTGGCTTCATAATACTTATTTTCATGATCTTCATTTTTCTTCTTCTTGAATTTTTTTTAACAGTTTATTATTTAAAGCCACAAAAATTATTTTTAAAAATTCACAGTGATTCCCGAGGCTCTAGTTTTGATCATTTATGTGTTATAATTAATGGACAGAATTTTATCCCTCTTGGAGGGGATGCAGCAATGCAGCCACTGTCAAGGCCTATTTCTTATCACTGGGTTCTTGCTGGGATTAAATATTTGAGGCAGAACCAGTAACAGTTTATTCAGACTAACAAATCAGTACCGATTTATGTACTAAAGAGAAGTCTGGACTTAGGATGATAGACTGGTCCCTGTTTGAGATTTGCCCTGTTTTGGCACAAGGTCCTGTTTCCTGGAAAATATCTAAGTCCCAGGTAAACAGAGATAATTTGCCAGAGCTGGTTATGCTTTAAAAATAAAAAGTTCCATGTCCTGGTAATCCCTTCAGTCTTGGGTGTATCAGAACAATGGTTACCTAACTGGTCTGGGAGTAAAGAGACCCAGGTTATAGTACTTGTCTGCTGCTCATAATGATGTGGCACTGGCCAAGTTGCTTTATTGACAAAATGAGGGGTTTTCACAGGTAATTCTAAAATTCCCTATCACTATTGGCATTTTGTGGTTAAAAGTCAACTTATTATTGAAATTTACCTCTTTAGTTCAGTGTTTTCTTTTCTTTTCTTTTTTTTCTTTTCTTTTTTTTTTTTTTTTTAAGAAATCTCCATCCAACTCACTTTGAAAGCCCATATAAGTGAACTCAGACTCCAAAGTAGAAAAATACAAATCTAGATACTTCTGGATTAAATCTCAGATATGGGGGGAGATGATGCTGATGGATATTGGGGTCCCAGTGTAAGCAGGTGCTGCTCTTTTTGATGTTATGAACCAAACACCCAGGGCACGCTTACTTTGTTTTGTGGTAGGGATTGACTGGGATTTTCTGTTTTAGCCAACACGCAGGATTTCCCTACTAGTGAGGTTGAATCTTGGTTGCAATATTAGAACCAGGCCTTATTTATACATTGGAATAAATGTTGCTGAGCCAAGATCAGTTGTGTGCACAGAATTGTAGTTTGGGAACACATGGATGGAGTTGGGAGTTGGAGTCTGGACCACTGGTTCTGAGGGGATGAGTGATCACCAAAGGCAGCATTGTGTTTCCAACTGCCCATCATGTTCTGGGCTTTGTGTTCAGAATTCAGTACAAATAAAACTGGGCCCCACCTTTGAGGAGCACACTGTCTAAGTACAGTGTGGCAAGTGCTGTAATGGAGCCATAAGCAGAATGACATGAGAGGGCAAAAGAAGAAGTGACTGATTGAACTCTTCTACTCCATACGCCAATCAGCACCTGGCCCAGAGGGGTGTTATTTGGGGGGACCACAGCGCTTCAGTGCTGTGTTTCTTGGGTTTCATCTTTGGATATTATAGGACAGAGTTTATTACTGTTGTTCTTGCTATAAATGGCAAAAACTGAAGGTAACAAGGATGATTTGAGTTTACATTTGAGTTTTCCTAAATTCTTACGCCAGACGTAATTTCTTTAAGTTTTCAACTGATTAGGCAAATCAGTATCTGCACATATTATAAATGCATCCTTTTAAAATCCAATGCTTTCACTTACTTCCAGGAATGGCTGTTAGCAAAGAAATTTGGCTTTTGTCATTTTGAATCATTGTTCTTTTAAATAACAGCAAAAACATGGCTCTAGCATGAGATTTTTAGTTAAAATGGACCCATTGTAGTTCCATAGTTGATGGTGTAATAACTTCTGGTATAAAATGATATAAAATACTTGGTTTTTGTGATTAATAATGAGATATTAGAAAATTTATAGAGTGATTTTCTTCCTAGGATCATAGGGCATTTCATGTGTTTTGCTGATTTATCTTCATAACATCCTTAAGAGAAAGGAGGAGGAAATATTGCAGTGTGTGTTTAATAGGAAACAAGACTGAAGCCCAGTGTAGGTAAAGGCCTCCTTCCCAAGAATGCACAGCTGGCTGGTGAAAAGACTTTCCCTGCTTCCATCTCCCATAATCTACCGTTCTCTCATTAGGTTGTGCAGTTTTGCTGGGATCCTCAAGCTATCTTGGGAAGGCATATTTTAGGATGAAGAACTTTACTTATACTTATAAAAACTTAAAATGCTGTATCTGTGGGGGCCACTCCTTCAGATGTTGATACAGCTGAGACCATACTATTTTGGAATTTTTACAGCAATATTCTTTAGGTCTTTGCCCTTAGGGCTGAGGTTCCAATGGGGTCAAGCTCCTTTGTAAAAAAACAACAACAAAATAAAACAGATGAAAATGTACCTCCCTAAGTTGAAGCCAGGATGAGGGACTCAAAACCCCATCTGCTTGTTGGGGTCTCCCTTGCTCTTTGGGTACCATATTTTGAGTTTAGGTCTCCTTGTGAACTTAAACCTGGAACCAATTTCTCTCTCCCTATTCTCTACCTGAATTCATTAAAATATTTTATAGAATTCATATAAAATATTCTCTACATGTTCACCAACTCTTTGTAGAATTTTCTTTTTTTGAGACAGAGTCTCAGTATGTCACCCTTGGTAGAGTGATGTGGTGTCACAGCTCACAGCAACCTCAAACTCTTGGGCTTAAGCAATTCTCTTGCCTTAGCCTCCCAAGTAGCTGGGACTACAGGCGCCTGCCACAATGTCTGTATATTTTTTTGTTGCAGTTGTCACTGTTTTTTAGCTGGCCCTGGCCAGCTGTGGACCTGCCAGCCTTGGTGCATGTGGCTGGCGCCATAACCATTGTGTTACAGGTGCCAAACTCTCTTTGTAGAATTTTGTAATGAATATTTTGTAAATATAGATAAATTTATCTACAATTTCCCATTTTTCCTATGTATGGTGACTTCATGGTGACTTTTAGGATACCCTATATATAATGATTTACATCTTTCCCATTTCCTGCCTCATCTACTCAATGTGAAGTGTCTGTATATGTGGGTTACATGTGCGGGGTGAGTGGGTTTGTTGGTTTGAGGGCTATAAAAATTCAGACCCACTATGGAAAATAAAGAAATTAGATCTTCTTTGCACTGAGTATAGGGTAAGTAAATTTGTGACCCTATGCCTTATACACTGGCCTTCAATTAAGATTTCATTTGGAAAAAAGGGTTACTTGCTAAAGAAAAGTTGGAAGTCACTGGACAAAGTAATGTTTACAGCTTAATTTTCTCTGAATTTTTATGATTATTCTAAGATGCTAGCAAGTCAGTATAGCCACTAGTCAACAGATCAGGCCGTCAGCCAACAAGTGTTTTCTGAGTGAGGACCTAGGTTGTATGCTATAGGGGATAAAATGCTGCTTGTGATTGTAAGTGTGTACAGAGTAGGTCATAGTCAAAGAAGTTGGGAAATACTTGTGTTATGTGTATTGCTCATGCACATGTAATTTGAGGTTTCCCGAGTCTTACTATTTTATAAATAACAGGTTGCATCAACACAGACAACTACAAGTTCACAGGACTTCATCAGTTGACACAAAGCGCTGAATTCAAGGCCCTCCTGAAGCTCAGCTGCTCTTCCTGACCCTGGATTTTCCCATTGAATTTCCACTCTCTCAAAATATATTTTTTTGTGTGTGTGTATATGTGCATGTTAAAGAGATTTATGTTACTTGCAATCAAAAGGGCTTTAAGAAAGATAAGAATAGAGATCTTGGGAGCAAGGAGCAAATTTGAAAGGCTTAGCTGAAACTGTAAAGCCCCCGAGAATGGAACTGAGAGCCACCCTTCTCTTTACCCCATTGTAGTTGGTGGTCTGAGTCTGGTCTCCTGTTTTCCCCTATTCCTCCCTGTCCTCGGTATGTCCCATGAGCTCCAGTGAGCAGCGTCTCCTTCATGATCTCCACCTGCCTCACCAATTCCTAGCTCAATCTTATCCTCCAGTTTTTATTCTTCAACCCTGTCCATTTTCTGCTTCCTCCTTAAAAGCCATTTTCACAGAAACCTTTGAACTCCTTGGGGAGGCAGCACTCTATAGTGGTTCAAATCCTGTCTTAAGAATTTAAGTCTGTACCTCAGTTGTCTCATCTGTAAAATGGAGAGTAATAACAGCATCTACCTTTTAGGGTTGGTCTGAGGATCAAGAGCGTAGAACCGTGCCTGGTGTGCTGAACGCAGCTGGCTGCCTCATGTGCTCCCATTGTCAACTACCGTTGTGTGTTAGTCACAGCTCCCTGTTCTTCTCTTCCCCCACTGCTAGGTTTGAAACTGCTTCTGTTTGTCTGTTAGTCTCTCAGTCTATAATTTCCCATTTTCACAGAGTGCAGCTACTTCTCTTTTCGATAACTGAGACAGTGTTAGCCTAGCTCTTTGACTCTGCCCTCATTGTCTATCATTGCACACAGATTTATAGCTTTGGGGCTCTGATAACATCTGTGGATTCTTTTAGTGTCTTGCAATCAATTAATCTGGGGTCAGAGGCTTAAACTCATAAAAAGAAGCTCCTACAAGATGTTCCTGTCTTTTCATGCATCCTGGCTTCCCTTCTTTGTTGACAATGTGTGCTCTACTTGTCTGCATTGCCAGCATCATTTTTCTTAGTGGCAAAGAGGAAAGCAATAGGATTTGAGTTATTCAGCCTTCTCTCTGCAATGGAATAACATTATATTTTCTGACTCAGGGATTGTACATATCCCCTTCTTGTATGCAACTAAAAATGTTCTTGTGATTGTCTCTGTCAAGTTGTACGAGGCCTCTGACGCTCAGTGGATCTGAGTCATGCAGCTGAACCACTGCATCATGACTGTGTTTCTTCCAGGGCTTTCTCAGTTTAATTCCTACCCAGGGATTCTATATAGTTACGATTCTATGTTTTGCTTTGTTCAGGATCTATTGTTTTCCTGCTCCTCTGGCCTTCTTTGTTCTTTGGGTTCAGAAATTCAGGTTTCAGATGCCTAGGCTCCCTGGGAGATGTGTCCTGATTCAGAAGACGTTTGGACTTGGCATGTCCTAGGTCTCTTGGGGAGATAGAAATAAACTGCATCTTGAAATGTGGGTCCTGGTAGATTGAACACTGTGTTGATCAAGTTTAGACCATATAAATTTGGTAATATAATCTTTGGGCTCTAGTTACTATGATTTGAATCATTTTGGGAAAGTTGCTGGCTAATGTCTTATTGAAGTCAACAAGAAGTTAGAGGGAGGCAATTTTCAATTTCTAATTGAGTAATAGGACCAGATAATCTTTAGGTATGGGAATCAGATTTCTGCATTGGATGGGAGATTAAAGCCAAAAAACCAGAGGTCCCTGGTCTGTGGAAGATTAAACTTTAAGGAATATATATATTCCTTAGAATATATAAATATACTTTATATATTTATATATTTATATTTATATATCTATATAAATATGTATATATATATGTTTTATATTTATATTTACACATACAAGGTGTCCATATATATTTAATCTATAAGGCATTTCTTGGTGCCTAGCCCACACTTAGGATGGACTGGGCTTAGAGCAAATGGTTGCTGGATGGCATACGCTATTGGACAATTAAGTTCTGAAACTTATCCTAGAAAAAGTGCTACATATCTTATTGCTGAATATCACTACAATCACTAGATGGCCAAGGGGAGTACTTCTAAGGTGACCATAATGATACAATTTAACGATGAGGTATGTAGCACTTTTTCAAGGACGAGTTCATGAAGTTAATTGTCAGAGCTCACATGTTGCCGAAATTCAGAGACCTTGGTCCTCTGTTCCAGGGTCTCCTCCCTCTCAAGACTCCAGACACTTGGAAACATTTCCACTCTCTCAACTATGTTTTCTTTCACTCTTTGTCTTTGACGTGTCACTTCATTGTTCACGGAAGTTTTTTCCCTCCTTTTTCTTATGGCTTTTAATGTCATTGTCAGGACAGTCTGGCCTGGGTATCCCTTAGTGTCCCCCACTGTGCTCCTGACTCACAGGTGCCATAACTGCACCCTGTGATGCAGAAACTGCTTCCTGGTCTCTCTCCCGTGTGAAGCGTGACTGTTTCTGGGGCTTGGGGACGGTGTCCAGTGCCCATCACGGAGGAGGGGCCTCATCAATGGTTGTTAAGTAAAATGAGCTGCTGCAGCTGAGCGTTTTGGGGCTTGTAATCCTAATGTGCGTCTATTTCTTGACTTATTTCTATCTCTGACTCTTTCTATATGGGACTGAATTACAAAGAATTTTCTCAGGGAAAATAAATCATGACATAAGAAAAATTGCCTTAGTGCACTGGAGATGCCAAATCAGCCAACATTTCTTTCTTAGCCAGAGCTGTCAAGAGACAGAGAAACTGAACTATGCTGGTCAGTCCTTACCTTCTTTTTAGGGAGACCTGGCAGAATCAAATTATTCTCTACCTTGTACTTTGGTGAATAGGTGGATGCTTAAAATTCAGACCCGTACTTTGTTTGAAATATCAGATCTGGAGAAATTTTTCACCAACAGACAGTACTAGATGGAGTAATCATTCAGTGTACACTGGAACTTTCTCTGGGTGTTTGTTTAATTAACAAAGTTTGTTTGAAAACTGTACTTTGTGTACTTTAATGCATGCACGTCATTACCTAAGCAAATTTATGAAAATGTATTGGAGTGGTGAGCATTTATATATCTTCAGGGAATAAATCGGAATTGAAAGTTCCAAACAAGTATAATTGTTACTGCATGCACATTGTGTTCTAACCGTTGGCCTCTGGGAATAGGCTGACCTTACAGAGTACCTTGTTAATTAAAGAGAAAACAAATTTTCTCTAGAGTAGTTCTCTCCGCTCCTTGGGCTGACCGTGGGAGAATCACTTCAGCTTTCTGGGCCTCAATTTCTTTAGCTGAAAAACTTAGGGTTTGCCCATCTTTAGGATCTTCTTAGCTTTACATATTTATAATAAATAAGGCACCAATGTCTGCTTTTCCTTTTTTTTTTGAAGACCTGCAGCAGAAAAGTAGCTTTGTGATTGAGATTATTAACTTTTTAAAAATATAACTTACTTTCATGGAACAAATGAACTCATTGACCTGCACATAGTGAGAATTTGTTACTATGTGCAGGTCAGTGAGTTTATTGCAGTTCCTGTTCTTTTGAAGCCGATAGTCTAGATTAGGGGTTGGCAAACTTTTCTGTAAAGGGTTAGGTAGTAAATATTTTTGGCTTTGCAGACCAGTCTGTCGTCAATGCTATCCAGCTCTGCCATGGCAGTGGGAAAAGGGCCACAGACAATAGAGTAATGATGGATGTGACTATGTGAATGAATATTTTATTTAAAAGACAGATGGTGTACCTCATTTGGCCTAAGGGTCATAGGTTGCAGATCTCTAAACATTCAATAAATAGACGTTCAATAATCAGATTTTCAGTAAACACATAGACAAGTAGATACACAATATCTAAGGGGTGACAAGTGCCAATCTCCTTGAGCTATGAGATGAATGTGAGACGCAACGTTCACTAACAACAAATTACTTTTGATCAAAACTATCCCATTTTGCACGGGCTTACGTATTGCCTGGATATTCCTTTGTCACGGCACCTAAATGTACTAGTTGAAATAAATCTGTGGCTTTGATAAGAAATAAAATGCAGACTAGAAAAGTTGAAAGTGCCAGTATATAATTAATCAGGACAACGGGGTGCAGGCTTTGCTGTGCTAGAATTGACGACAGCTTACATGAGTCAAGGCAAGGATGGAGCAGCCATGGCCTGTCCTAACTTGTGGGGTTAGGGAATGCTTAGGGAAGACAGATCTCCTTAGGGTTTGATCATTTTGAAATTACTACTTGAAGGTATGGCATTTGGTTAGATATCTTTACCAACCTTTTAAAAATAATTTTTGCTTCGCTTCTGTTCAATCAACCTTAACTTTCAAAGTTTTTTTTTTTTTTAATAATTGGAAAATGAGTCAGAACAAAGAGCACAGGTTTAATCATTTCCCAAACATATTTTTGGAAAATCTAAATTAACCTCTTGTTACTATGTAAAGACTGAAAACAAAAAGACTCATTTGCTTTGTGGCAACAGGCTGCTTAAAAAACTTTAACAATTTAATGATATCTCTTTGTGCAGAAGTATATTTTCAGACCTGTCCAGGAGAGTTATGATTAGCAAAGAAAAACAATTCCAGAGACGATTCTGCTGTTCTGTAGCTGTAGTCGTGATATCGTCTTTGTCTGTGGTTATTTTTGGTTCCTTGTTTTTGTGGCAAGGAGATCGGGTGAAGAGGGAGGCTGGCGGGGTCCTTGGCTGTGCTTCCTTATGTGGCCTCTCCCTCATACCTGATCTGTATCAGGTTAGTTGGGCTGACAGAGAAAAAGGAAGACCCCCATCATTGATCTGTCAGGACAAACAACAAGTGACATTTAGACTCCCTTTGGTTTGGGCTCCAGTAAGAAGACATAGTAATATCTTGCCCCAAGGGAATTAGTAGCAGGATCAGTACATGATGCATGTTAAACAGACTGCTGGGCTCCCTCGCTGTGTGCAGACCCACACAGTACACATCCAGTGCTCCTCCCGCCTCTTCATCAGTGAACTGCAGGCCACCTCAGGCTACCAAACTGCTTGACTGAGAATCTTTAAGGGGAAATAAATGGGTATTTATTGATTATCTACTTGAGGGCATTTTATATACTTTATCTTATTTTTTGTAGCATCCTATGTGATAGGAATTATTATACCATTTGATTTGGGAGGAAATTAAGGATCAGAGAGCCTGAGTAGGTGAAGGAACTTGTTCCAAGTCCTTTGGCTAATAAGGAACCGGCAAGGGACTCAGCAGCAGCTCTGACTCCAGAGGTTCTTTCCACTACACACGGCTTCGAAAGAGTTTAATAAAAACTAGTCAAACTACTTTGTTAGCAATGCAAAGAGAGAAATAGCATGGTAACCTCGTATAAAAGGGAATCTAGTACAAAGCCTTCTCTTTACAGGCAGGCAAGTAAGAGCTTCAGGCAGTGGTTCTCAAGGTTGGGGGCAAACTGGGATCATTTGGGGAACTTGAAAAAAATGCTAATGTGGTGTCTCATTTCCAGCGATTTTGATGGAATTATCCTGAGGCAGGACTTGGGCATGGGAAGTTTTAAAAGTTTCTCAGGTGATTCTAGTGTGAAGCCGGCAAGAGCTGAGAACACCTGACCTACAGAGGTATATGACATCCAGGTAGAGGGCTGGTGTCCTCTTGCAAGCTCATCTGGTTGTGGATTATGGGGGACTTAAAGAAATAGATAAATGTTTCTGAGACAGAAAAAAGATAATCTGCGGAGTTTGGGGGTAGAGCAGCTTTTATTCCCCAAATCACATTCAATTCCATGGCTTAATGTAAATGCTGATATTTGTTTGATGCTCTCCTAGACTGTCTCTTAGGGATCTATAGAGTGTGATTTTAAAGCATTTTAAACTATGAATTTGGGATTTAGCATTTTGTTTTAGGAGGCAAGCATGGTACCTCAATAACATAAATGAGAAGTGTAAAATTTCTGAAAGGCCTAGAATAAATAACACCAAGCCTGGAATTTTTCTCCTTGAGTTTCAGTTATTGAAGAATTCCTAATTTAATAGAACATAAGCATGGATGACATCTCAGGGTAAGAGCATAGGAGAAAATCTCATCTGAATTCAGGCCACATGAGAGAAGGCTGATGTACTGATTCTCATTACAGGGCTTTGCCTGGCTCTTTCCTACAAGCTCAGCTAGAAGAGATGACAGCAGTGTAAACAAGCTGTCCTTGGATTGCTAGCAGTGCTGGTGTCGTTCAGGAAGAGTGGATTTTAGTCAGGGACTCAGTGGTGTGGCAGTTTATGGTTTATAAAGTATATTTACATATCTCCTATGGGAGAGTGATTTCAAAATGGCCCAACTCTTTATTCTTCCTAGTATACATGCTGTTTGTAATGGTCTATTTCCCTGGCCCTTGAATTGAGGCTGGACTTAAGACTTATTTTAACAAACAGTATGTAGTGTAAGTGATGTGTTCCAACTCTAGGACTCCAGAGGACTTGCATGCCACCCCCTCTTAGGAGCCCTGCCTGTGTCGTGGGAATAAACCTAGGCCTTTGGGCTGGAGAGTAGAGGCCACCCAGAGTACAGCCAGTCACCCCAGAGAGGCTACCCCAGACAAGTCAACATCCAGCTGACCACCAGCCTGATGCTCAGATCATTAGAACTGCCCCGTCAGTCCAACCAAGATCAGCACACTGCAGAAGAAATAACAAGAATTACTTTATGTCATTAAGTTATTGTGGCAAAAGACAGTTAACACACATCCTCATGTGATTACCGAAAGAATTACAATAATCCATCTCTAGATGAAAAGACTTGAGGATCTGAGAGGTTACATAAGAAAGTCATGGCATCATTGTGGAAGGGGCGTTGCTTTCAAATCATGCACATGCTTTCGAATCAGGGAAAACCCCCATTCTGACACCTGCTAGTTGTTAAACCTTGGGCCAATTACTTCAGTTTTCCAAATCTGTTTCTTCACCCACAATGTGTGATGTTAGGATCTTGCTTTTAAAGTTGGTGGGTGTTATGTATCAAGCTGTGTATAGGGCTGAGTTCATGTTAACATTCTATGAATTCTAGCTCTTACAGTGATGGTGACGGTGACAGAATTGCTCAGGATTACATGGCCAAGAGAACTCAGGGATGTGAATTCAGATCTTTTAATTCCTAATCCAGCAAACTTCCTTTTTCCTTTCTCCCTTCCACGTCCTTTTCCCTGTCCTTTCCATTTCTCTGTGGTCACCTACCCTGATGTGTTTTAGGGCTTATTTGATGTTTTTAAGTCACCACCAGGTCCACCTAATTTTAAAAATCTTACTTTGACCTAGAGTAGACTGAAGATTGATTGACAACAAGAGATTGATTCCAAGCTCATCAGGAGGCAAGAAAGGAATGCCTACCGTATAAGCAAACGATAATGTCTGCTGTAGTACAGTCACCCTACAAAACTAAGACCGTCAGGACATAAATTACCTTAAGGATGAGGATTAGAGAAAATTCACTCAACATAGGAATCTGAGCAACTGAGATTAAAGGTCAAGAAACACCAAATAAAGAAGGAAAGTAAGAAATGTGTGATAAGCACTGTGCCCCCAGGAACAATTTCACCACAAGTAAGGGCCACAGGGTGGTTTGCATTTACACCCTTGATAAATATTTTAATACATTTTTAATATTTATGAAACAAACGACCTTGATTTGTCCTTGAAGTAGCTCCTACTTACACAAACGTTATTTATCCTTAATGATAATTTTTATAATTTATCCCACGCTCAGGTGCCCTCCTCTGTGTAATTTGAGAATACAGTTTCATTTTTGCGTTTCTACTTTATTTCAATAAAATTAACTCCTGGGAGTAAACATGTTAGTTCTTATTTTACTAATACATACTGTGTCAGTTTGTTTATTATTTCCCCATATGCAAATGCGTTTTCTTCACAAACTCCCAGGGACCAGCAAGTAGGGATATTTGCAGTACAGTGCTCAGGTGTGTGGGTGTTCAGTAAACACCGCTAACTCCTTAGGTAACTATAGGAGCAGGAGTTACAGAGAAGAAAAACAGTACATTTCCGAGTTCACTGTCTAAAATTCTGGAGAGAAAGGAAACATATATATATATCAGGATTATTTGTGGAAACAATTACTCACTACTGCTGGTTTCATCAAAATGTCTTTTAGCTAAAATTTGGAAGCCTACTATTAATCAAGTTGCCTTGGGAAAGATCACTACTTCCCTCAGGATCCCACTTTTAGCATCAAAAGCAGATGTTTTGTTAGATAAGAAATAAACATTTTAAACTGTAGCACGCAGAGTTTAGTCAGCAAGTTTAATATATAGTCACAGTATGTTTTGCCATCCTGGAATTACTATTAATAACTCCAATAAGCTAACAAGACCTAGACCCTAGCCTTGTGAGGTCCTAGTCCTTTTATTTTGGATCAAGCTTTTCTATCACTTCTAGTTTAAACTTGATTTAACCAGTAAGAGTCTGATGATTCAACCTATACTACTCTGAATATAATCACAGTCCTGGATTTAGAAGAGTCAGTAGTTGTGGATCGTTAAACATAATTTTTTGAAAATTATTCCTCCAGAACTATGGCTCACCATACTTGTATTTTCTTTTTCTATGTTCATTTCTCTCTATAAAATGACCTTTGGTATCTCCTTAGGTGGCAAAACTGAATGTTATTTTGAGTTGAAAATACCTTACGTGGAATATTCTGGAATTGTTTATTATAAGAAAGTGGTAGCTAGTAAAGCAATCTGTTTGAAAAAAGAAATGAAACACTCATTTAGTTTGTAGTTAACAATCAGGTTTTTGTCTGTTTGTTTTCTTTCCTACATAATTGTCGAAGCAAGGACATTGATGAATCAGAGCTGGAGAGGTATGGCTTGGTAAATATCATCATTGTGCACGTACATGTGTGGGATTTCATTTGTTTGTTTTTACAGCAGAGAGATTTAAAGGCATGGAATTTTAAAATCTGAGCTTGGATGGTGCTGTGGCTTCACACTACAATGAAGCCCTTTGCAGTACTCCATCTGACAGTCATGCCCTCTTTATTCGGACCCTTCCAGGGAGGGGTGACTCATTACTTAAAAGAGGCAGCATATCTAATATGGCATTATATATTTTATTATAAAAGTTATAATTAGCTATTGAATTCCATGTTCCACAAACCATTGTTACTGGTGTGGCACAGGCCCTGGAATGATCTGACACTGCAGTTGATCTTAGCCAAAAGGCCGAGAAGCAATACTGAAATGATCTGAAAGCAGACCCAAGAGTGAAAATTAAAAGCTCTTTTGTGCAATCCATGCACAGTCCCATTGGGGGTTTCAAGTTGTATTGCTTCTGTCCATTTATTTTCTTCCTTTATGCTAATCTAGGGACATGACAGATTTGAGTAAAGGGTCAGCATAACACAGAGGGTATCAAAAATCTATACACATTTTAAGAAAGGAAAAAAACTATTATAATTTTAACATCTAACATATTGATAACAAAAGATGAATACAAGTCATGTTTGACTTCTGCAATTGCAGGATGTACTCGAATTATATGCATAATATGATTTTTTTTTTCCTAGAATGTTCCAAGTGGCCTTAAACTTGGCTGTAACATTCTAGGCAAACATTTAGGATGCTGTTTTCTAAATTTAACCATAGAATGGGAGTTGTGGGTGAGGTCGGGATTGTTTGTCTGTGGCTAGACTAGAACTTGGTACTAAACAAGTTTGGTGTGTGCAGAACTTTGTCAGCTTTTAAAAAACTGCTTCCTAAGATGAGTTTCACCATAGATGCAGAGGCTTACTTATCTCTCAGAATACTGTTAGTAAAGACTTTTCTTTTGTGCCAACTGTTCATGAATTTTCTGTATAAGGCAAAAAAAAACCTGTGTACATATAGTTTCTGGAATAAAACATTGAACTACCTTCTGTAAGTTATAGAAAGAAATTTGAGCACTTTATCATTGTATAATGGAACTTTTTTTTTTTCTTTTGCAGTTTTTGGCCAGGGCTGGGTCTGAACCTGCTACCTCTGGCATATAGGGCCAGCGCCTTACTCCATTGAGCCACAGGTGCCGCCCTATAATTGAACTCTGTGTGTGTGTGTGTGTGTGTGTGTGTGTGTGTGTGTGTGTGTTATAGACTTGCTGGGTCTTAATACATTCCATTTCCCTTTCCTGGGTATACAGGAAGACTTGATTTCTAGATGTCCTTTGTAGTAGGTTTGGGGCTGTATGCCTGGTTTTTGTCCAGTGAAATACGGTCAGAAGTGACACGTGTACTTGTGAGTCTGGCCATAACGCCCGCTGTGCAGGCTCCCACACTATCCTTTTCTGGGAAAGGCTACGTGTTGGAGATGACAGTGTCAGAAGATGCAAGGAGACTTAATTCTTAATCCTTGGGTCATTTAAAATTCTTAATTATTCTATAATCATTTTGACATCAAAGCCATTATAATTTTAATTAAATGATTAGAAGGAAAAAGTCCTCCATATTTCTTTACCTTATTAGTTACTTTAATTCTGTGAGTACAATATGAAATAAAAAATCATAGCAAGTTGGCAATTTCAAAATAATGACATAATTGCAAAGGAAATTACATTATACAGGAGACAGGCTAAAAGAGAAAGACTTTAACAATTTAATATTCAGAGGTTGGACAAAGGAAACAATGACAAATAAACTTTCAAAACTCGTTTCAATGTGAATGTTTCTAAAACTTGATTGCACGCCCAGTGTCAAAGTCAGTGCTTTTTTCCTAATACTAAAACAAATGACTCCAAAAGGTCCAGTTTGTTTCCCAAGGCAGCTTAAAATCAAAAGGACAATATTAGCACGGTAAAGCATGTACTATTGTAATAGAATTTTTCTCTCCATTTGCTTTTGTGACAATGCTTCAATGGAGTTGGATGAGCAGCTGTGTACAATACATTATTTCTGTAAGTCTTAATAGAAATATTGTACTTTTCTTTGGCTAGCTTTTTCAAGATTGATATACTCCGATCAATATGACACAAATCTTGTTGAGAAATTACAGGCGAGATACAAGATAAATGCACATTTAATTTAAAGCACAGTTTGTCCTGGTAAGCAGTTTGTAATGACTAATCCATAGGAACCTTAATTGCTAAATAGGATCGATGTGCTAACCTGGGATGGCACCAGGTGTCCTGCTCATTGTGTCCAGCCAGCCACCCAGTCCCTCCACATCACAATGTGCCCTCCCATGTCTCAACTTCAGAGTCGCTCCTGAGTATTCTTCTATTTTACAGATGGAACTGCACTTGTTTTTTTGTGTGAGCATATCTGTGGCTTAATTAACCTTTATTACTTTGAAACTCATATTCATTCTTAGGTTTAGTTTATGTCTCTCTGCTTTTGAGTTTTCAGAGATGGGGTTGGATAACAGTAGGCGCATTTGGGAAAATCTAATAATTATCCCAGCTTGGCCCCTATGAAGTTTATAATTGCAAGCAAATTATGCCACATTGCTGAATCTGACAGCAATTACCACTGACAGCAATTACCACTATTTACCTCCAAGAGATTTTTCATTTTGATATTTGTCTCTTAAAATGCTGGAAAAGCCTATAATGGATGAAAAGAGGGCTATAAAAACCAGATATTGTGGTGTGAAGCTTTGCATCTGAAAAGCTGTGAGCAAATCCAGGCGCTGTCAATTGTTGGCTTAAAATCTTAGATAAGTCATTTAATCTCTGGGCCTGACTTTTTTCAAATATGGAATGAGGTAATCTTACCACTGTCACAAGGATGTTTTGAGAATGAGATGAGGTCATATAGACAACTGCCCAGAATAGTCCTGTACTGCACAAAGGGCTCAGTAAATATTTGTCAACTGGGAAGATAGTAAGTATGAAACGTAGATTCGCTTTTGATGGCAGAGAACAGGGAGAATGACATAGTTCTACAAGTAGTTATCTGTTTGTTGATTCAGGGTGATCCCAAATTTGTTCTGAATAATTCTTCTTATTTAACTAACCTTGAAAGGGTAATAGGAAAAAGGGACTTAAAAAAATTAATATTGGCCAAGTGCGAGTGTGATCCTAGCACCCTGGGAGGCTGAAGAGGGAAGATTGCTTTAGCTCAGGAATTTGAGACCAGCCTAAACAACAGTGAGACCCCAGTATCTCCTAAAAATAGAAAAATTATCCAGGCATTGTGGCATATGCCTGTAGTCTCAGTTACTTGGTAGGCTAAGGCAGGAACACAGAAGTTTAAAGTTGCAATGAGCTGTGATGATACCACTTCACTCTACCCAAGTCCATAGAGCAAGTCTTTGTCTCAAAAATATCATATAATTCCACAAAAGTGAGTAAGTTAAATTCATACGTGCTCCAAACCTGCTTATAGAGTTCATCAGATTTGGAATAAAACAAGGAGTCTCAGCTACTTGGTAGGCTGAGGCAGGAACACAGAAGTTTAAAGTTGCAATGAGCTGTGATGATACCACTTCACTCTACCCAGGGCAATAGAACAAGACTTTATCTAAAAAAAAAATCATATAATTCCATCAGAAAATCAGTTAAGTTAAAATCCTACTAATTCATACAATGCTCAAAATCTTCTGATAGAGTCATCAGATTTGGGATAAACCAGGAGTCCTTGCCGGGACCCTAGGGCCCTGCAAGACTGAGGTGGGCTGCCTCAGCATTCTTGCTATTTTTTTAAATTTAATATAAAGGTCCATATATTAGGTTACATTGTTTGAGTTTGTTAGGTAGCGTCCGAGTTAAAGTGAGTCCCACGAGATGTGCCATGCACCCCTACATTGTACCTGTTACGTGGGAGCTTACTGAGCCCTTTAATGAATTTACTTGTGTTTTTCTATCATGTGGACCACCTGTAGTTGTTCATCTACAACAAATTAGTGTTTAGTACATAGGGTGGTGCTTGCTTTTCCATTTATGAGATACTTTACTAATGATAATGTTCTTCAACTCCATCCAGGTTAATACAAAACATGCAAAGTCTCCATCTTTTTTATAGCTGGTCTACATATACCATAGTTTATTAATCCATCCCTGGATTGATGAGCACTTGGGTTGTTTCCACATCTTTGTGATTTTGAAATAAGCTGCTATAAACATTTGAGTGCAAATGTCTTTATGATAAAATGATTTTTTATTTTGGGTAGATACCTAATAATGGGATCAAAGAAAAGGTCTATTTAAGCTCTTTGAGGATTTTCCATACTTCTCTCCAAAGAGGCTATACTAGTTTACAATCCCACCGACAGTGTCTAAATGGTCCCCTCTCTCTGCCCCCATGATGGCATCTGCAGCTTTGGGACTCTGTGATGTGAGTTATCCTCACTGGGTGTAAGTAATATGTCTTGGTTTTGGTTTGCATTTCTCTGACGATTGGGGATGATGAGCATTTTTTCATGCGTTTGTTGGCCATTAGTTCATGTTCTTGGAAGAATGTTTTTGGTTGATGTCTTTTACCCAGTGATTAATTGGCTTGTTTGCTGTTTTCTGTTTTCTTGTGATATGCTTGAAATCTTTTTAGATTCTGGTTGTTAGCTCTTTGTCAGATTCTTAACATGTGAATATCTTCTCCCATTCTGAAGTTTGTCTGTTTGCTTTTTTTATTGTGACCTTGGCTGTGCAGAAGCTGTGAAGCTTGATCAGTTCCTATTTACTTATATTTAGTGTTGTTATAATTGCCACTGGGGGTAGGAGTCTTCTTCATAAATCCTTTCTTTGGGGCTGATATTATTAAGAATTTTTCTCATACTTTTTTTTTCTATATATTTGTGTCTTAGATTTAAATCTTTTATTGAGCATGAGTTAAATTTTTTAAATGCCAAGAGGTATGAGTCCAGTTTCAGCCTTTCACATATGGTTAATGACTTCTCTCAGCACCAACTATTGAACAGAGATTCTTTTCTCCAGTGTATGCATATGTTTGGTTTATTAAAGATCAGATGGCAATATGAGGGGGGTTTCATCTCTAGATTCTCTATGCTGTTTCATAGATCTGTGTTTCTTTTTTTTTTTAATTATTATTAAAAATCATAGTTGTGTACATTAATGTGATCATGGGGCACCATACACTGGTTTTATAGACCATTTGACACATTTTCATCACACTGGTTAACATAGCCTTCCTGGCATTTTTGTAGTTATATTTATATTCTACATTTACTAAGTTTCACATGTACCCTTGTAAGATGCACCATAGGTATAATCCCACCAATCACCCTCCTGCCACCCATCCTCCCTCCCTCTCTCCTTTCACCATATTCTTAGGTTATAACTGGGTTATAGCTTTCATGTGAAAGCCATAAATGAGTACATTGGATACATTTTCCTCCATTCTTGAGATACTTTACTAAGAAGAATATGTTCTAGCTCCATTCATAAAGTCTCCATCTTTCTTTAAGGCTGCATAATATTCCATGGTGTACATATACCACAATTTACTAATCCATTCGTGGATTGACAGGCACTTGGGATTTTTCCATGACTTAGCAATTATGAATTGGGCTGCAATAAACATTCTGGTACAAATATCTTTGTTATAATGTGATTTTTGGTCTTCTGGGTATATACCTAGTAGAGGAATTATAGGATTAAATGGCAGATCTATTTTTAGATCTCCAAACATCTTTCCAAAAGGAATGTATTAATTTGCATTCACACCAGCAGTGTAGAAGT
>CAUYPK010078218.1:0-12368 GCA_963574355.1 Loris lydekkerianus | reverse complement strand
GAAGAAGCCCAAGTGCCCATCGACCCATGAATGGACTAGCAAATTGTGGTACATGTATACCATGGAATACTATGCAGACTTAAAGAAAGATGGAGACTTTACCTCTTTCATGTTTACATGGTTGGAGCTGGAACATATTCTTCTTAGCAAAGTATCTCAGGAATGGAAGAAAAAGTATCCAATGTACTCAGCCCTACTATGAAACTAAGTTATAGCTTTCACATGAAAGCTATAACCCACCTATAGCACAAGACTATGGGGAAAGGGCCAAGGAAGTGGAAGGGAGGGTGGAGGTTTTGGTGGAGGGAGTGTAATGGGTGGGACCACATCTACGGTGCATGTTAGAAAGGGTACAGGCAATTGCACTAATGTACACAGCTATGATTTAACAATTAAAAAAAAAAAAAAAAAGAGAAAAAACCCATTTGGGTTTCGGCAAGAGACTTTAAATAATTGTCCCAACAAGAAGGGGATTAGACCTATTAACTGCCAAAAAGGGAGGCATCTGTTTATTTTTCCAGAAGTGCTACTTTTATGCCAACAGATCTGAGATCGTGCAAAACAAGATCAAAACACTCCAAGAAGATCTAGAAAAGAGAAGAAAAAAAACTTTAGAAAATCCCCTGTGGATGGGCCTACATGGTTTTTTACCCTACCCTCTTCCCCTGCTACCCTTCACCTTTGGGCCCTGTATCCTTAAAAAAGGTTAGAGGCAATTAAATCAGGTTGAGGTCCGATATCACTGGCTCATTAACCAAGAATCTAACTATTATTCTTCACTGCCCTCCATAGCACCAATGACGGGTAACATTCCCAAAACTGGGACAACCTAAGACAGAATATGGAGAGGCTGCACGGTGGATTATATTCATAGTACCCAAAGACGAGTAAGATCACTCTGCGTTCATTCAACCTAAGACAGGGACCAAACCATTGATGTTTGTATCCCCATGACGGGTAAGACTGAAACTGTAAGAGCAAGCAACCTAAGACAGGGGCTATGTTTATCCGCCATACAAAAAACAAAAGAGGGAATTGTTGGGCCCTGCCATGTGCCTGAGGCCTGGTGCAACTTCCCGAGCCTGACTAGAAGTAGATCCATCGAGCTACTTCCGCATAGCAATGACTCATCAAGGCCCGGCCTGAAACTGCCTCTACCTAGATACAGCCAACATGGTACCATGCAATTGGCCCAACCCTGTCACACACCTCATCCTCCGCCTTCTTTCCCCACCCCTTCCCCACGCTCTATATAAGCGGCTGCTTGACACAATAAAGTTGAGTTCCTGCTTAAAAAATAAATAAATAAAATAAAATTTAAAAAAAATAAAAATAAAAATAAAAATAAAACCTGTTCTGCCAAGAAAAAAAAAAAAAAAGAATATAACTGGAATCTTTACATGCTCAGAATTGATCTCAACAACTGTTATCCTAATGAGACAAAGGATACACATTTCATTACTGGACCTATAAAAGCAATAACCCATTCATGAGGTCACTAATCCCATTAGACATTTTCTTCTTCAAAACTCAATGTCTTCCTATTACCACTATACTACGACCCAAATTTCTTGCTGTGGCCTACAAGGTCCCTAATCATCTGGCACCTACACACCATTCTGATTTTGTCTCCTCCCCTCTTCCCATGACCTTTACTTCAGCCACAGTGGCACCTCAGTTCCTTGAAATGTAGACATGTTCACTCTCATCTGTGAGCCTTTACATACAATGACTTTTCTTTTTAGAAAACTTTTTACCATAACCTCTTTCTTTTTCTGGACTGTATGTTGTCTTTTGGGTCTTGAATTAAGTAACTGTTTCTATTAACCTACTGGCTCCAAAGAAAATTGTGGGTTAGATGTGCCTTCTGTATGTTCCCATATTTCTTGAACTCCACAATATTAACACATATTAACTTCCCCTAAAATTTATAGAGTTATAATAAGGATGATAATGATAATAATAACACCAGTCGTAGTAATATTAACTAATATTTATTGAATGCTAACACCATATTTGCCACTGTACTATATCCTGAGAATAAAGTTGTGAACAAAATAGCATGGCCTTTGCTCTTATAAAGGATAATAAAAATAAACACATAAATAAAAATATATTTAGTTGAAAAAATACATTGTATTGAATCACATGACATTATTCGCGTGATTCACTGGCCATTTTGACCTGTAAAAATGTCAATTTCACATAGTTGGCCCAATATTAACAAACTTTGATGACTGCTAAGTAGCAAAAGAATACTTCAAAAAGGAAAACACAGAAGGGGTGGAGTAACTTCTTTAGAGGTGGATGATCAAAGGGTACCTTGGAAGGAAATAGTATTTGAGCTGAGAATAATGGAATGGATCCACTCATGTTAAGGTTGGGGGATGAATTTTCTAGATACAGAAATTCATTCATTAATGGAAATAATTAAAATAATCATCATATAGTACAAAAAGAATTTCCTGCATCTAGAAAATTCTTTTTGTACTATATGATGATTAATTATTTCCATTAAATGGTGAGCATTGCAATGCCAGGGATTGAGATTGTTTTATTCACTTTTGTGAGATAGGATGTATGCAATTAAAAATTTGCTTAATGAATACAAGGAATCAGGAACAAATCATGAATGGACCTGAACTCCTGGCACACCTCTAATATTGACTCCCGTAACTCTTTTGTTTCTGAAGCTGTATCATCTAGTGGTTCTAAGATTCTTATATTTTCCTGTAATTAAAGTATTCATTCATACCTTTTTGCTTTTTCTTATTGTAGTTCTTTCTGCCTGGAAAGCTCTCATTTACCTGGATAATTTTTACCCATACTTCAATATTCATATTAGGTGTTCTTTACTTCAGGAAGAATTTCCTAACCCCTTTCCTTCATCAGAATCATCATTACATTTCATAAAACCCAACAGAGACTCTTCTCTGTTTTTCTACTATCTTGAATTTACCACCGTCATGCCACTTGTCACATCTTTTGAAATCACTCAACATATGTAATTCTCTTCTCGACTGAATTGTAAAATAGTCTGGAGCAGGGTCTCAATTTTCTTTTTCATTGTGTCTCAACATATTAAGTGGTCTAAAATAATTGTTGTACTAAGAATACCACATTGATAGTATACAGAGAACTGTGAATATGTGCTCAATAATATAGTTATTTCTAGGAAAAACTAGAAGATTTAATGTTTGATATAGAAGTGGATTTAGAGACAACTTTCACAGATATTGTGGTTTTGAAATTATAAAAATATTAGGCTAAATTCAAATAAGTCATAGTATTTCAGATATTATTTTATTTCAGTTTTATGCCTCATCTCTAGAATAATTCATACATTCCAAATACAAACATGATAACCTTGAATAAAGAATCAGGAATTGGAGGGTGAAGAGGATAGCTAATGTAAAGAGTTTAGAAATGCCAACTGTATTATCTTGAAAATGGAAAAGAATTTATTTACCTACAAAAATTAATTAGCAGTTGAATATACACTTCATTCTGTGGAAAGTTTGAAAATAAGTGATTGGACTCATGGGTAGATACTTTATAGCGATAGAAAGTCCCATTTGAGGACTTCTTTCTGCTTTTAGTTCAGTGTTACATACAAGCTACCTTTTTTTTGCTCTGTGTATAAAAATTTATCCTTGTATGGTATTCTGAGATGCTGCGGTACAGAGGTGCAATCTTCTGCACCTCAGTTGAGGCCTGCAAAGTTAGTATTCTTTTTTGGGGGAAGGGCAAACAGTGCATAGTTTATCAAGCTCAATTTCAGATAGTATAGCAAGCAAATATATAATATATTATGTTTGAAAATTGGTTGTGGGGAAAAGTGGCCCTATTGTTTCTGAAATATGCTAACTGGAGCTCTCTTACAGTACTGGGGTTTGATCTAATCAATACTTATGAACCTCTAAGGTCTGCTGGAACTTTCAGGTCAACTTTTTACATGCTTTTAATTGTAGCAATCATCTTCTCAACATAGACAAATCTTATGATTTTCAATTAAAGTGCTCATGAAGATTTTTTTTTTTTTTTGCAGTTTTTGGCTGGGGCTGGGTTTGAACCTGCCACCTCTGGTATATGGGGCTGACGCCCTACTCCTTGAGCCACAGGTGCCACCCGCTCATGAAGATTTTTAAAAACCAAGACCTGTGTGTTCTTCATGAAAATGTAAGCGCCCCTGACATTTTGGGAAACAGAAGGAGTTGTTCTGATAGTCTTTGTGAAATATACAAGATTTGGCTAAAATGCCAAGCATCTGTTTTATCATAGTGGAGAATTAGTCACTCTTGCAAAATTAGCATTGATAAATGAATGTGGCAAGTCAACGTAACAGTAGGCAACAGGAACAAGGCTGCTGATTGTACCTGATTACCAGGGGCCACATAGCCCTTGGGAGGGGTTTCACAGAGAAGCCATGACTAGCCAGCATTTTCATTAGATAAAGTGTCAGACTGAGGTGATATTAAAGATGTGTGTGTGTGTCCAACCAAAAAGATGAGCACCCAAGGCAAAGTCAGAATTCACATCTAGGTGTATGGTATATTAAGTAGCAGCCAGGCAGTACATAGGAGCCAGTTTACTCTGATACCATTATGCTGCATCTTGCTACAAAGAAAGCATTTAATGGCCTTGGCCTGGTTTCTGGGCCTTGCCCTTCTGTCTGCTAAGATGAAAAGACCCTGACTTTGGACTATACACACAAGATACTTGGTGTTTATAAATGAGGTTAATTTCATTCTGCTACTGAAGTGATGGCAAGGATAAACGCTGCTATCATATTTTCCTTGCTTTTCATAGATTGTTCCCAAATGTATCTGTCATCAGGACTGACATAAATTTCATTAGATCCTGCCAGGTATTTTTTTTTTCTTTTTTTAAAGGTTGTTTTTATTTTGCTTTTAAGCTGGTTGTAATGAATCTCACTATTCCATACCTTTTTTTTTTTTTTTTGAGACAGAGCCTCAAGCTGTCGCCCTGGTCAGTGTGCTATGACATCATAGCTCACAGCAACCTCCAACTCCTGGGCTCAAATGATTCTCCTGCCTCCACCTCCCAAGTAGCTGGGACTACCAGCACCCGCCACAACGCATGGCTATTTTTTGGTTGCGGCAGTCATTGTTGTTTGTCGGGCCCAGGCCAGATTCAAACCCGCCAGCTCAGGTGTATGTGGCTGGTGCCTTAGCCACTTGAGCCCCAGGCCCCGAGCCAACTATTCCATACCTTTTAAGTATTTGGTTTTTCAAAGATGAGGATGATGATGATGATAGCCACTATTCCTTTTGAGGACTTAGTATGTTCCAGCACTCAGTAAGAACTACTTTATGTGTATGATATTATTTAATACACGAGAGGCAGGGTAGTATGTTTGTTAGGAATAAGAGTTGTACAGTTAAACTACTTGGGTCAGAATCTTAGATCTATCACTTGCAAATCATGTGGACTCTGGGCCCCAGTTTCCAAGCAATGTAGATGGCACTGGGATTAATGAGATGCATAAGGCCAGTTCACTGACATTATGGAACTAACAGACTAGTAGAAGTACTCAGTCAAGGTCACTGCCTGTTTTTGTATATAAAGTTTTATTAGCACACAGCCATACCCATTCATTTACATATTATCTATGTTTGTTTTCAGGTACAGTGGCAGAGTTGAGTAGCTGCCACAGGCAACCATATGGCTGTTATAGAATATATTTATTTATTTATTACCTGGTTATTTACAGAAAAAGTTTGTCAATCTCTGCATATTAGCAAAGAGCATAAGCTTTAGTGTCAGATAGATCTAGGTTGAAACACTATCTGAGAAACTTACTGAACTGCGTGCCTTTGAACAAGTTACCCCTTGTCCTTTGATTTCCTTATCTGTAAAATGAAGATAATAATAATATGTATCTTTTTGGGCAGTGTGAGCATCTGAGGATCAAATGAAATATTCCTTGGAAAGAGCTTAGTCCAATGTCTGATACATAGCACATGCTCATTTATTTTACCTGCTATTATTATTTTTTGTTGTGGTAGTGGTGGTTAAGTTCTTTACTGGAATATTGTTGGCTTTGCTACAGCAGGAAATTATATATGGGGAGTAATAGAGAGTAAGGATGGGAAACAAGTGGGGGTGAAATCCCAAGTGTGAGGCAGATAACAGAAACTGCTAATAGAGACTGGAGGTTCCGTTTAAACACTGTAGGAAGGTGATTGAGGACTAATGAATAGGCAAAGGGGAGAATAACATGATGAAAAATGCTACTTGAGAAAGATATATGTATTTTCCTGTTTTTGTTTTTTTTCTTTCTTTCCCTCTACGGTACTTTATAATCTACAGTATGATTTATTTTTTTCATTTCCTATTGCCTACTGCAAAATATCAGTTCCAAAAGGTCAGGAATCTTTTATTGTCTTTTTTTTTTTATCACTAATGGATCCCAAGAAGATAGAAAACATCATGCAAAGCACTCCATATCTATTACATGAATTTGGCCAGAAATGTGTAGAATGGGCTGGATACCTAAATACCACTTAGGACAGCAGTGCACTCACCAATAACTAGGAGGCTGTGAGTGCTGTTTTATGGTGAAGGCAGTGCTCATGGGAAGATAAGGACAATACATTGTTTTATTTTAAAATAATTTTCAGGATTTAGTAACTAATGAACAAGGAGAATCAAGAAAAAGTTTACTAACTAAAGTGTTTTTCTTTCTGAAAAATTATATATACATGAGAACCATCCCACCTGGTTGGATCCTTAGACCAGTTAACAGGTATAACTTGGCAGCAAGGAAATGCATACATGAGAGGAAATATGGTGGCAAACTTCTACTGTTGTTGACAAAATGAACCACTCTGTGTGTTCTGCTAACATGTAGAAATGAACTGGTTCTAGGTACTTATCTCTGTCAGAATTGCTGTCATTTATGTTGCGACCTGGAAGTTTGGAGTACTTCAATGTAATTTCACATGTCTGTTGCAATCCTGACGCCTCACTTAATGTTTTAGAGAAAAGGGAATGAGGGTTGTATTAAAACTTACTTCAAAATTCATAAATGTACATTAAATGGCTATTATAGAAATCTGTGAAAGATGGAAATTTGCTGATGGAAATTTGTTTTTGAAAGCTTTTCCTTTTGGAGCCTAGGATGAGTGAACGTGCTACCAAGAATGGTCTATTTCTGTATCAGTAATTGCCTATGTCTTCTGTACCTCTAGAACAATTGTAGATCAACAGGCCTGGCTGCTGCTCATTACAAGCATGAATCAGACAGCCTCTCAAGTTCATATTTAGTGACCTCCTTTTATCTTCTTATTCTCATGAAGACAATAATTGCGTTCAACTCAGCATACCACAGGTTCCCAAATGAATACTCTCCTGTCATTTTGAAAATGCTGTGGTCATTTTGAAGCATTCCTCTATTTTCTTTATTTTGCTATGGAAAGGGGGGAAAAAGTGATTATGTTGTAAATATATGCATCATTTTCAAAACTTTAATTGAGAACCAAAGAGAAATTTTTAAAAAAGATTAGAATGGTCAGAAGTCCTATAGTAAGAAGAAACAAAACTATAAGACATATTATTGGGAAAATAGAAGACATTTGTTGAAGATCTTTGAACAAATTTTCAACTAATACAATTATACAATCAGTAAAACATGGATTTGCCTTGATTTGGTTGATAATGACTCCACTACAGTTCTTTCCACCAATCTGGTGCTTATCAGGCTTTCCAACCATATCACCTGCCATTATTTTTAAAGTGATAGAGAAGAGTGATTAAGTGTTTAAGCCCGGAAATCAGATAGTCTTTGGTTTATATCCCAGTTCTGACATTAACTAGCATGGTGACCTTGGAAAGGTCATATTTTTTCCAAGCCATTCTTTTCTATCTGTAAATTGATTATAATACAAACCTGAAGTTGCTGTGAAGATTAGAATACATAATCCAGGGAAACGACCTTGTAATTGATAAATGTATACATTTCAATTATTATTATTATACAGATTTTCCACCCCTGCAAAAACCAGAAAGCTAATTTTGTTTTTCTCTCCACATGTCAGTAGGTTTTAAAGAGAGCCCTTATCTCTGGGCACATAGCTTTTTATGTCTGTGGCTTTCTAACTGTTACTGTTGAAGACCTGTCTTTCAGATTTAATTGAAGCAATACCCCATGACTTCCTTGATCTCTTTGCCTTTAAGAATTATGCTTTCATCTGACACTCGAAATTGATTTCTGCCTTAGTATTTGTTCAGTGCCTAACTGACAGCATCTGGCACTAATATTGCTTTCCTAGAACATTAACTAAATTGTAAGGCCCTGAAGGGCAGGGACTATAACATATTTCATTTTGCAGCCCAGATTTCTAGCATGGTGTAGATCTGTCCAGATATTCTAAAATATTTTTAGGTGGTAGAAATTATGATATTGAAATGGCAGAATTAAATTTAGTCTCATAAGTCTGGCATTAGCCCATATATTCACAGTATTTTAGGGTAACAAGCATGTCAGCAGCAGACCTCAGTTGAATCTTGGATCCTCTACTTCCTAGCTATATGACCTTAGATAAGGCATTTCACCTTTCAAAGCTTTAATAATGGTTTAAATGAGTTAAAATATTTAACGTACTTAGCAAAATATCTAGAACATAGAAAAGAGTGCTTAATATAAAAGTAGCAATGCCTTGCTATCAATAAGCTAAAAAATATTACTTCTCTTCTTCAGATTCCATCTTCTCCTCTGTTAATACTGTTATTATTAATTTGCATCGTCTATTCCTACATTGCTTATTCTGACAGTTTCTTCCCTCTTTTAGGTCCCCTGAATCTGATCCTTGAGTTCACTAAGGAGTCCTTGCACCTAATCTTCCTTTCTTTCTTTCTCAGGATCTACCCCCACATTTCCCATTACATTTTCCTCTCTCCTGAGCTTGGACCCCCTAAGTCCTTAGGATTATTAACAAATTCATATTCTGTCACACCTATCATGCCAACCTTTAACCTGGGCCAGGCTCACAAAATGATTTCATTTATTTCCACAACTCTTACATAAGGCTGGAGATAATCATGACCACATCAATCATGGTCTCAGCACAAGGGCAGTGTCACTTACTGCTGTGGAGACTATTTGATATCTTGTCGTACTTGAATTTTTAATGCCCCTGGGGTGTTACTTGATCATTCTCCTATTCAAGGAGCCTGTATTTATCCAAACCTTTGCCAGTCTCCTCAAAAGTGCTCCTTATCTTCTATCCCCTTCACTGGAAGCCAGTGTTCCTAAAACTTGTGCTTGTGTCAGAATCACCTGATAAGATTATGCCACAAAGATTTCTGGGCCTCATCATCAGAGTTTTTGATACAAAAAGTGTATAGTGGGGCTTGGAAATTTGCATTTCTAGCACATTCCCAGGTGATGCCGTCCTGCTATATCCCTTCACAATTAAGTTTCTCCACCAAATACTATACGTACATTGTTTGTATGCATCCATTAGTTCACAGAAATATCTATCTATAATAGCAGTTTTGATTGCCATGTTACTACACCTAATAAATACATTGGGATCTTTATCTCCTTTGGTAACATTTGGCGCTTACTATTCTATTTTATTCTTAAAATCGTCTGCCATGTTTTCAATAATATCACATTTACACAAGTGCCATCTCTTCCACTTTGTTTAGTCTTAATCTCATTTGCTTGTTTCTTCTACTTATTTCTGCTGTCAATCCTATGATCTTGGTAACTAGCTACATATTCATTCTTGTCACTCTTATCGAACTAAACATTCTCCTGGGGTAATCTCATCTATTATATCTACCCCTTACACATTCTGAAATTGCTATTTCTGGTCAACTGTTGATCCAGCTTCCTTCTGCTAATCTCACCAACTATAAAAATTAAACATGAAAAACATCATTTAATATGTAAACCAGTTCTTTCTCCTCATTGATAGGACATTGTAAAGTGGATGATTTTATGTCAAGGGGACCTAGGAACCCTAATAGTTTCCCCTCCTGAGAGTCACCATACTGACCAGTAAATGAGACCATAGTTTCTGTTGTAAAATCAAATGTGTTTTAATATGATAAGTATACTGGTGCCATATAGGGCACTATTTTTTTATTCATTCAGTATGTATTTATTCAATATCAGACACTAGGATAAGTTGTTCTGGGAGTATGATTCAGGGGTCCTCAAACTTTTTAAACAGGGGGCCAGTTCACTGTTCCTCAGATTGTTGGAGGGCTGGATTATAGTTTAATAAAAAAACACAACTATGAACAAATTCCTATGCACACTGCACATATCTTACTTTGAAGTAAAAAAACAAAACGGGAACAAATGCAATCACACCACCTCTTGTGGCCTGCAGTTTGAGGACCCCTGGAAGACTAAAACAAGAGTGATACTTTCCTATGACACATGCAGTTTAGTGCAGGAGACAGATACAAAAATCTTACTAATATATGATAATAATAAGCATTATGAAGGATTTCCTTCTAATCTTTTAAATCTACACTGAAAAGAATTCAGCATAGAGAGTAGGAGGGGGACATAGATTAGGAGACTTGTTTTAGGAGAACTCCTTTCGGGGGGTAATACCCAATATGTGCAGATAACAAAAGATGAATACAAATCACATTGAGCACCTCTTGTAATTGCCGAAGTCAAACATGACTTGAGTATTATAAAATGTAATACAGTTTTTTTTTTTTCCTTTCTTAAAATGTGTATACATTTTTGCCATCCTGTGTGTATGGCATACTACACACTACAAAGCAATGGTAACCAAGCAGCATGATACTGGCATAAAGTAGACATATAGTTCAATGGAACAGAAAGGAACCCAGAAGTAAAGCCTCACCTTTACAGCCAAATGATTTTCAACAAAATTGTCAGGAACTCACATTGGAGAAAGGGAGAAAGGACTCTCTCTTTAATAAAGGGTGCTGGGAAAACCTGATATCCACATGAAAAAATAGATGTTGAAATATATCCTTCTTAGTAAAGTATGGCAAGAAAGGAAAAATAAATATCCACTGTACTCTGTATTAATCTGAAATAAATATATAGACAATTACATGCTCATAAGAACAATAAAACACGAATATAGTCCAGTTTAGGGGTAGAGGGAAGTGGGAGGGGAGATGGCATTTGGCAGCAGGAGGGAGGGCGTGAGGAGGGATCTCACCTAATGTGCACATTGTGAGGGTGTAAAAACACACCCCCTGGGTGAGGGGCTCTTCTACAAATGGAACTTTACCCCAGAAATGAGAGTAGTATAACCTAAAAATTATATCCTCCTATTAATTTGAAAAAAAAAAACACTCAAAAAAGAAAATAACAGAAAAGACATTAAGTTCCTTAAAAAGTTACATTAGACCCCTATCTCTTACCATACAAAAATTACCTTAAAATATATTGAAGATTTAAGCGTAAGAACTCAGACTATGAAACTACATAAAGAAAACTTTTGCTATCTAGACTCTCCATATGGTTCTAATCTAAAGTTTCCTTTCCTCTGTTGTGAGTCTCAATTTTTAACTCATTCTTACCAAATAACCCTATAGATATTTCAACATCTTTTCTTTCAGTTATTTATTTAGCAATAGCTGTGTACATTCATGCGATCATGGGGCACCATACACTGGTTTTGTAGACCATTTGACATATTTTCATCACACTGGTTAACATAGCCTTCCTGGCATTTTCTTAGTTATTGTGTTGAGACATTTACATTCTACGTTTACTAAGTTTCACATGTACCCTTGTAAGATGCATCGTAGGTGTGGTCCCACCAATCACCCTCCCTCCGCCCATCCTCCCCCTGCCTCTCCTCCCTCTCCCCTTCCCCATATTCTTAGGTTATAATTGGGTTATAGCTCTCATGTGAAAGCTATAAATTAGTTTTAAAGTAGGGCTGAGTACATTGTATACTTTTTCTTCCATTCTTGAGATACTTTACTAAGAAGAATATGTTCCAGCTCCATCCATGTAAACATGAAAGAGGTAAAGTCTCCATCTTTCTTTAAGGCTACATAATATTCCGTGGTGTACATATACCACAATTTATTAATCCAATCATAGATTGATGGACCCTTGGGCTTTTTCCATGATTTACCAATTATGAATAGGGCTACAATAAACATTCTGGTACAAATATCTTTGTTATGATGTGATTTTTGGTCTTCTGGGTATATGCCTAGTAGAGGAATTATAGGATTGAATGGCAGATCTATTTTTACATCTCTAAGTGTTCTCCATACATCTTTCCAAAAGGAATGTATTAATTTGCATTCCCACCAGCAGTGTAGAAGTGTTCCCTTTTCTCCACATCCACGCCAACATCTCTGGTCTTGGGATTTTGTGATAT
>CAUYPK010078216.1:0-16621 GCA_963574355.1 Loris lydekkerianus | reverse complement strand
TCCCCCCAACTTGAATTAAACTGAGGTTTTTTCCTCCATGGGTGTGAATTCTTCCATCTTCTCTCTTCTCATCTCACTCCTTGGTTTAAGTCCTAGTCCTCCAAGTAAATGCTTGTCCCTCCTAAGTCTCCTCTTTCAACACCAAGCAATCCAGAATATTTATTCCTCCGTACATAAGGCCGTCGTTCTGCGGGGCCCACCATGTGGTGTCCCATTCACTTTCCTTGTACCTAGCATAGGGCTTATCACAGAGCAGGAGTTCAGAATTTATTTGCTGGCTGGATAAGCAAGACTCTATCCCTTCCTGCCCCCTCGTTGTCATGTTCCCTCTGCCTGAAAGGCCCTCCCACCACACCAAGTCATTATTAGTTTTCCACGGGCCACATCGGGCCACGAATCCTCTGTCGATGGATTCATGGCTGACATCTGTCCGCTTCTCTGAAGCTGCCAAGTTGCACAAACTCCCAGTCCTGGAGCACCCCAGGATTTTGCTGGTGTTCGTTCTATTTCATTCCTTGTGGTCTGCTTGATAAGTGTTGCCAGAATTTCTTTCTCCAGTAGGTCCTTGGTCTCCAGAAATTGGAAGAATGAACCCAGGGACCACAGAGACCGGTGATAAGATAGGATTTATTAGGTAGAAAGTAATAGAAGGAATGAAAGGCACCAGAGCCTGGGGTGGAGAGGTCCAAGTGGGAAATCCTGTGTCTTTGTCTAGGGTCTTTCCTCTAGGGTCTTTATGCTTTGGGGGGAATTATACTTGGCCAGAACTTGATTACAAACTGAATGAGGGTATTAACAAATGAATGCAGTTCCTCCTGCTCTGGGAAAAACGGCAGGAGGTCCACTCCAGAAGGGGCTTAGCTTACACAAAATGCTGGAAAAACTGTGGTTCTCCTGTCTTGCTTGTATTCAGAGTGCAGTTTGGATAGAAAAAAGTCTGTCTGTTTAGGCCTGGAAAATGGGTGTGCTCATCCAGCTCTGAATGGGGAAACCTTTTATCAATAGTATGTTTACTTGGAAGCTCTTCTTGCCTTCTTGCCCTCTCCAAATAGAAGTTTACTTCCTGAGGATACGGGCTTTGCTTTTGTGTGTCTTTCTTTCCAAGTAACATTTGAATTGAATTATGAGTACGATAGTAAAAATTGAGAACAATGAAATCATGTGATAGTAGAGCAATGTATTTGATTTTAAGTAGTTATTAAATAAAATAATAACAAGAGAAAAGATGTGGCCAATAAGAATATGAAATTGAATTACTGAAAGGGTATGATCATTCTAATATTGTATGATAATTTTGAGACACAGCTTATTATATCAATACGTAGTTTACTTTGGAGTAGAACAGAGCCTTTTTCAAAAGGGTTGTATCTATATATAGTAAATTATTCAAATAATCACTGAGATACTGGTGAAAATCTGAATGTTTAGTTTAATTTCTTAAGTGCTGTACATCATTTTAAGCAAATATATTTTCTGAATTACATATTTTATTGAAAGGCTATACATTTATTTATTGGTACTTTTCTTGATACCTCCCAAAAAAAACAAATTCCTTGAATTTTTTTTTTTTTTTTAGTTTTAGTTTTGTTTTGGGAAGGTTAATGACCGAAAATGAGGGATTATTCTGAGACATGAACAAAAGGAATTGGAGTCCAGGTTCTGTGTGGGCAACATGCCATTTATTCTACTCGGGTGCAAGTGAGCTGAGTTCAGGATGTGGGTTAAGGGTGGTGCCTGTGGCTCAAAGGGTAGGGCGCCAGCCCCATATGCTGGAGGTGGTGGGTTCAAACCCAGCCCTGGCCATAAACTGAAAAAAAAAAAACAGAATGTGGGTTAAGGTAGATGGGAATATAAAAGTTTGGAGGGGTAGGGATTGGCACATTCCTTCCTTCCTGTGCAGGACGTTCATGCACTCATTCTTTCCTAGAGAGGAGTTTCTCTTTGGGCAGGTCCCTATGTAGGGATCTGGGCAAAACCTGCCCTTTCCCTTGATCTAGTTTGCTGAAAGAACAACTAACAATTATGGTAGATTAATAAGGGAAAGGTTTATTTCTAAATACCATGCGTTTGGGGGGAACCACAAAAATGATTACCCAAAGTCTTAGTGATGGTCAGAGACCTTTATAGATGCTTTTTGGAAGGGAAGGAGGAGAATGTGGAAAGTATAGGTGCAGTAAGTGGTTGCTAGGGAGGCTGTGTAGATGGATGAAAACGGACTGATTTGTAGATTAACCTGAGAGACAGGTATGATGCTTCAGATGACCTTGGGGCCGGGTCTATTAGCATGTGATAAAGAAGTCAGCAGACCCTTTTGATTCCCAGTCTGGTTACTCAGGTTTCATGTAGATAGAGGAAAGCCCTCTTCCAATGCTTTCTGATCATGAATGGCCTTTAATTCAAAATATTCTTTATACCAAGGAATCATATTTTGGGGTGAAATTTTCTTAGCTCATTTACCTGCATTTGGCCCTATCAGTTTTGTTTGTTAAAACTTTACTCAACCGAGAAGAGGCACATTGTCATGTGATGTTTAACAACCAGAGTGTCTTAGTCTGTTCTGGCTACTATTAAAAAAAAAAAAAAAAGCCATGTTGGTTTATAAACAACAGACAATTATTTCTCATGATTCTGGAGACTGGGGAGTCCAAGATCAAGGCACTGGAAGATTCAGTGTCTAGTGAGGACCTGATTCCCACACAGCCATCTTTTTTTTTTTTTTTTCACTGTAACCTCATTGGCAGAAGGGATAAGACAGTTCTCTGAGGGCTTTTTTTTTTTTTTTGCAGTTTTTGGCCAGGGTGTTTGAACCCACCACCTCTGGTGTTTGGGGCCAGCGCCCTGCTCCTTTCAGCCACAGGCGCCACCTCTGAGGGCTCTTTTTAAAAGAGCACTAATTCCATCCCAAAAGGCTGTACTTCTTAATACTATTACGTTAGGAATTAGCTTTCAAAATGTAAATTTCTGGGGGAATAAACATTCACATCCTAGTGGATAGCTTTGGGTTATTGAACAACTCCAACATGTCGAATGTGTGATAAACGGCTTACACTTAGCACCATTTAAATTTCACTGCAATCTTATTTTATAAATGGGACACTGAAATTGTGGTTAATTACTTGTTGGCTGCTGAATGTCTGCAGCTAGGCTGCAGACCCTGGCCTGAAAAATTTAAAACCCCTTGGTGGAGCATGGTGGCTCATGCCTGCCTTTAATCCTAGCACTCTGGGAGGCTGAGGCAGTGGACAGCTTGAACTCAGGAGCTTGAAACTAGCCTGAGCAAAAGCTAGACCCCATCTCTACTAAAAATAGAAAAACTAGTGAGGCAAGAGGATCACTTGAGCCTAAGAGTTGGAGATTGCTGTGAGGTATGATACCACAGCACTCTACCCAGGGTGACAGCTTAAGATTGTCTCAAAAAAAAAAAAAACATAAAAATCTAGAAAACAAAATTTTAACTCCTCACCTACTGAGCTACCCATCCCAGGCTGGAAGGTCCATCCCCACATCTCTGCCCAGCACCCCTCAAGAAACACTTCCTACTGTCACACTCATGATGCACTCTGGCTGTGGAAAGGAGGCCATTCACAGACCCCAACTTTCAACTTTTTTTGTCACAGGCAGAGAAGTTAAACTTCTAGAGAAACCAAATGAACAATCTCCACAACAGGTAAGTTATTTTATTTTTCTATGCACTGGGTGGAGGCATGAGAAGTCTGTTCTTTACATTTTTTATCAAAGTATCTCTCAATCTTTTACTAGAGTTTTTATTACCTAAAATCATAGAGCTAGTAGGCAGACCAATCCCCAAAGTCCATTTCTTTCTGACGCGTTCAGGTTTGAGTAGAATCTGCTTTCCTTTCATTCTTGCTATTTGGAGATACGACTTTAAAATGTGTGCTGAGTCGTGACTCAGTCATAGCTTCACATCGACAACTTTCTCATCCGTCTGCCCCCGCAGGTGATTGGGGGTTTCTCCAGGAAACACCAGGCCCACAGAGCAGTGGCTCTCAGAATGGAGTCCCAGGACCAGCAGCATCAGCCTCGCCTGGGCACTCGTTAGAAACGCAGGTTCTCAGGCCCTGGCCCAAATCTACTAAATCAGCAGCTGTGGGTGTGATGTCACCCTCTAGGTGACTCTAGTACACTCTCAAGTTTAGGGGTGAGTGCATTAGTCCATTTGTGTTGTTATAAAGGAATAATTTATGAAGAATGGAAGTTTATGTGGCTCACAGTTCTGCAGGTTATACAAGAAGCATGGTGTCAGCAGCTGCATCAGATGAGGGCTTCGGGGGGTTCTGCCGATGATCTTGTGGCAAAAGGTAAAGGAGAGACACAGAGTGTGCAGAGATCACAGAGCAAGAGAGGAAGAGAGGAGGTGTCAGGCTTTTTGTAACAACTAGCTCTTAGGAAAACTAAGAGAGGGAAACTAACCTCCTTCCAGGGAGGGCTTTAATCTTATCTATGACACCTCCCATCAGGCCCCATGTCCAACACTGGGATCAAATTTCAACATGAGATTTGATGGGACCAAACAAACCATATCCAAGGCACGGCAGCCAGGTCCTAGATTTAGGTTTTTCTCTGTGTTTCCTCCCCAACCTCCTTACCATTTCCATCTACATCCCAACGTCTGATACAGTCTTCCTAGCAGAGCAGCCTGCTCTCTCTAGTCTGTGTCTCCTCCTTTCTGTGTCCTCACATGGCCTTTTTTTGGTGTGCTCTGGATCCACCAGTACCACCATCTACTCACCTAGGTTCAGAAGCCTGTTCTAACCTTCCCAAAGCTACTCAAAAGAGATCTATCTATCTCTCTCTCCTCTCTTATAAGGACACCAATCTTATCAGATTAAGACCACATGCTTATGATTTCATCGAACCTTAATTACTTCCTAAAAAGTCCTATCTGCAAATACAGTCACATTGAATTAGAGCTTCAGCATGTGAATCTGTGGGAGACACAGTTCAGACATGAAGCACGTGGCCCTGAGCTGTGATTGCTTTTAAATCTATCATTATTCACAGACTTATAAGACTGTACCATATAAACTTCTCTCCACACACCTTCCTCTAAAATTTCCTCATCATTTTGGAGCTTAACAATTTCCAATGCTACAGGTTTCTGCCAGATTTCTGCCCTCTTCCAGATAACACAAAATTAGAGACATGTCCCAGTTCCTGTGTGGTTCCAGAGAGGATGCGGTCAAAACATTGCCCATTTCTCTTCAGTGTCTAAAAGTGATTAGCACCCAATGTTTAAAGAATAGTCTCACAAGGGCCATGAACATGCCAGCAGCCAGCACTGATTAAGAGCCTACTATTTGCCAGGCCTGTGCCATTCAAATCACGTGGTTCTCCTAAGAACCCTGAAAAGTTAGATGTTCCCATTTTCCTTGAGTAATGATTGGCAAAACTGAGATTCAGAGAAATTAAGTGGCTTACTCAAACACACCCAGCTTTTTTCTTTTTTTTTTTTGAGACATACTCTCACTTTGTCACCCTTCATAGAGTACCGAGGCGTCATAACTCACAGCAACCTCCAACTCTTGGGCTAAAGTAGTCCTCTTGCCTCAGCCTCCCTAGCAGCTGAGACTACAGGCGCCCTTCACAAAGCCCAGCTATTTTTAGAGACAGGGTCTTGCTGTAGCTCAGGCTGGTCTCGAACTCATTAGCTCGGGCAATCCACCTGCCTTGGCCTCCCAGGATGCTGGGATTACAGGCGTGAGCCACTGCACCCAGCCGACACCCCGTTTTTAGCACTCCAGATTTTGACTTCAGAGCCCACTCACTTGACTACAATATTGAATTTCTTCTTCCTTTTCTAAACCCTTTTGAGAAAACCCTCACTGTCTCTTCTTTCTGTTCTTACACACAACACTTTATTTCTGATGGCAAATGGGTGGGGTTTTTCAACACCAAACAGCAATTCTTCAACTCTCTGGACACCAGCTGGGTGCCCCGCGATATAATTCAGTTGTTACACTCTCTACCTGGAGTTAGCATCAGACCTCACAAAACTGCCCCCCTTCAAATACCAATCACGTGTCCGGACCTTTGGTACTTACAGCCAACCACCTACGTATCAGCGTTCCCAGGACTTCCCTCCTTGGGCTCAATAATTTGCTAGAATGGCTCAGAGAACTCAGGGGAACCCTTCACTTACGCTTATCAGTTTATTACAAAGGATAAAGATGGAGAGGTAATATGGGGTAGCCCAGAAGGGTGCTGAGTGTAGGGGCTTCTGTCCCCGTGGAGTTGGGGTGCACCACCCTCCCAGGACATAGATGCAGCTCACTAACCCAGAAATGCATCAAGCACATTGTCTAAGAAGTTTTATAGGGCTTCATCTCCAGGAAGCCCCAGTCCTTCCCCCGAAGTTAATGGATGAGGCTGAAAATTCCAACTCTAATCACTTGGTCTTTTTCTTGACTGTCCCCACCCCAAGTGACATCATTAGTGCAGACTCAGGCATGAAGAAAGGGACTGATTATGAATAACAAAAGATACTCTTATCACTGGGGAAATTCCAAGGGAGCTAGGAAGCTGTGGCTCTCTACCAAGGGGGTTTTAAGTGCTCCCTGCCAGGAACCAGTGACAAAAAACAAACATATTTCTTAACATACCACAACCTGCGATCCATAAATTTGACCAGCCCTTCTAATAATGCAAACATAAAAAAGGAAAGTGCTCATGCAGTAATGCCAAGGGTGCCTCCGAGGTTTTCAAGCCGATACCTTAATAACGACCATGGATGCTGAGCTGCCTTTGTAACGTGAACCAAAGTCAGGCAAATCGGTGTCACCAGCTGGGTGGAGATGAGTTTTGTCAGATGGTGTTATTGCAATGGGTCAAGAGTATGAGAGAACAGAGTTCACTGCATCCCACAGGAAAAAGACACAGAACTTCTCTATTGAATGAAAAAGACCGTCTTCATTTTAAATTTTAAAATCTTCTTCTCACGTAAACTATGTTTCTATTATCTGAGAACTCTACAGAGTACACTTGTCCATACTCTGAGAAACTAAAAGCCACCCAGGTCACACCCTTCCCCTGTCTGTTGTGGGGAGCGGGGTCTGCATCTTGGGTCTGCCAGGATTCCCCCTCAACAACACGCTTGGTTTGCTTTTGAATGACGTGGTCTATTGTTTTATCCAATAACCAGGTTCTACCCAAGTAGCACACTTAGGAGAAAGCATCTAATTCTGTACCATTGGTGAAAGTCTAGAGTTGTGTGCAAGAGTGCATGTATCCATTCAGCTCTCTCTATGGTCTCAGCCATTTCTCTTCGGAGTCTTCTGTGCTAACTTGCGTGACTCCCACCATATACTACAAAGGCACATTGACAAGCCGTTGAGGATACCTGGATTGCCAAATATTTTTCTTCACCTGTTGAATTGGAGCTTCACTGAGGCATTTAGGGGTATACTAAAAATCAACTTCCCAAAACTATACTGATAATGGATTAATAGGACCTGATGCCTACATCAACACCAGGAAGTACCTTCTGTGTTTCAGCAGCCGTGAAGAAGATCTAAACTGGTTTTATAACCATCACTCACACCCAGTGATGATGTTCGGTATTTTCATGCAATTACTAAAAACATTAGGAAGGTCCATAGGCCGTTTTTCCTCGCTCCCGTGGCAGTTTTAGAATACTGACATATATCGGCACCTGTAGCACAATGGTTACAGCACCAGCCACATAAAACGAGGCTGGCAGGTTTGAACCCAGCTCGGCCCAGCTAAACAACAATGACAACTGCAACAAAAAATAGTCGGGCATTATGGCAGGTGCCTGTAGTCCCGGCTACTTAGGAGGCTGAGAATTGCTTAAGCCCAAGAATTGGAGGTTGCTGTGAGCTGTGACGCTATAGCACTCTACCGAGGGTGACCAGGTGAGACTCTGTCTAAAAAAAAGAATATTGACATATAGGATGAGTTTAGGTGCGTGGAAGGGACACTAGGAGACTTGTCCTACAGGGACACAGCAGGCAGACGGCCTGGTCTGAGATGGGAAAGGGAAGAGAAGTCGATGACTGTGGGGCTGGAGTCCTTCCCCAGCAAGAGCAGTGGGCGTATTACAGGGTCACAATCTTCGCAGAGTTACAGACTGTTACTGTATATTACTTAGTCACTTACCCAGAAAACCTCTGGCCAGGATATTATCTATAGTAGGGAAGATCCAGCAAGGACCGAAAACCCCCTCCTCTCAGAGGGAATTTGATATGGTCATTTGGTTCTCAGGTATCGGAAGAGCTGAGAACCGTATGAGATGGTCGGGCAGTGCAGAGATTGTCAGGATGGGACGTTGCCACCTGCAGTGACAGACTGAACCAGATGCTGGGTGGTGGCCAGAACCACAGTGAAGGGCTGCCAAGCCGGCCCCCTGGAGGGGAGCTCTGTTGGGCAGCTAGAGCTCTGGAGGACATGCAGTTATCTAGTCCATCCTGCCAGGGGGGACAGGACACTGTCCACTGTAAGAAAGAGAAAAAGGGGCAATATCCTGGCTTCTCCCAGCTTCCACCAGTGCCTTCCATTGGCCCCTCCCCCAGATCCAGCAGCCAAGGGAGCCTCTGCTGGTCGAGGAAACCAAGCTGACCTCGGGGAGGCAGAAAATGGACTAAGAGCAAACAAGTGTGGCCGGCCCAGTGCCTGAGGTTTGTCCTAACTACTCCCCAATTATTAAACACTCCAGTGGTTCTAGTGAATCTCATATTACCAGAGCTTGGTTCATTCCGACTGTGCTCTGCAACAGGCCCCATGGAGAAGGATAATAGGCTTAACATGAATCAGAAAATGTTCCAAAGCAAATTCTGAAGCATGGACAAAAATGTGCATTTATTTATTTATTTACTTTTGTGACAGAGACTCACCATGTTGCTCTGGGTAGAGTCCATGATGTCATCATAGCTGACAGCAACCTCAAACTCTTGGGCTTGAGCAGTCCTTTGGCTTCAGCCTCCTGAGTAGCTGGGACTTGGGTGGAGCTCAAGCAGTCCACCCACCTTGGCCTCCCAGAGTGCTAAGATTACAGGTGTGAGCCACTGAGCCTGGCCTCTGACAAAATATTTAGATATTTAAGGGAATTTTTAAAACTGAACTAGTTGGGGATGGGATTAGGAACAGTGACTACAGGTACTGGTTTATGACCAAAACATTGTTCTAACCAAAAGATCGTGTTGGCCAGTTTGGTTTGGGCCAGGTCATTTGTCACCCAAAGGAGCCAGCATCAATGGTAGCAACCCCACTGATGTGCCAGGGACACACCAAGCACAGGATTCTTAGGATGCTGACCCTCCATTGAACGGGCCAGCAGCACAACACAGCAGGGAGGCCTGAACTGCCTTTGTTTCCTCAAAGCAGTAAAGCTGTGATTCTCAGACGGTGATCCCGCCAGCAGCCTCAGCTTGTCAGGTCCCACTCAGACCCACGTGGGTTCCTCACGACCTCTATTCCTCTCTGCATCTACCAACACCCCTCCTTGTCCACACTCAAAACACTAGTCTTTATTCCATAATGAACCACATCTCATCTGCCCAGACAGAAACCACTCCTGGGAGTTTACAGTCCAGAGAACGGAGGCAAAGCTTCTCAAACTTCATTTTTCCCTACAGCAGTCACCACAGGGATACAGGGATGCTGGTGAGCATCCAGGATAAGCTGACCACAAGTTACTGTTTCAATCTAACAATTCACATAGGTTTTGCCTTTTCACCCACAAGGTTCTGAGGTTATTTTAAATACAAATAATGGGCCTCTTCCCCCAAGCCTTCTCCTTGGGCCATGTCAATTTTGTAGCTTATCTTTACATCCAGAAGATGGGTTCATACCATAGGCAGCCCAGAGGGTTGGGGGGAAGCTCAAGGTCTGCCACGGAAGAGGAGGGCCTCATGGACAGGCCAGCAGTGTCATGTCCAGCCTGGGGGAATGACCCCTCCCTACTCCTTATGCCCCTTCCTCCCCAGGCCTTTCTGCACAATTATTGCCCAAACTAACAGGAGGCAGAAGAGAAACCCAGCACCTCCCATTCGGGCTTCTGTTGTGCAGTCATAGTATGAAAAGACGCCTCTGTGGAATTGCAGGAGCCTTTTGGCCCCACCATATTCCACCCGTGCCCGGCCAGCGCTAGAGGAAGCCCTGCCAGATGGTGGTGCCACGGCCACCAGGCTTAAAGGTGATACTAGCCATCTGAAATACTGACCATGTCACCTATTCCTTAACTTTGCGACAAAGCAAAACAAAGCTCCCACACTTATCTGTGCTGTACATCTCCAGATTCTGAGCCTTTCTGAAAATCGGGTGCAATTACTGCTATATACTGCCATCTGGTGATGAATAGATGAAACCACACCTATAAAATTCTGCCAAAGCCCAAATCAAGAAAATCCGGTCCTCTTTCGCAAAAGCTACTGGAGCACAAGCTGCTTCTTGTTGTGTAATCCAGAGGACTCAGAAAAAACTAGACCCTAGCAGGATGGATGCCAGGAAATATTATTAATAATGAAAACAGTAGCAACAACATTTTAAATAACTACACCATTCTACTTTGTAACTTTTATAATCTGGTCAGATTTCAGAACCTCTGTACCCACTGACTTGTCAAGACGGTTCCCACCTTAAATGGTTGTTGTAAAGTTGAAATGAATTAATATGTGAAGGTCCCTGAAGCTGTCCTCAGTACACAGCCAAGACTCAACTGTCAGCTACTAACTGTGATTATTAAGTACTAGCAGTCTGCCAGTCATTATAGTCAGTGTTTTCTGTACTTTTGTCTTACATAATTCAAAAAACAATCCTGATAAGCAGAAACTGTTGTCACTCCCATTTTGCAGGTTAGATAACTGAAGCTCATAGAGGCAGAGAAATGTTCCTAGAAGTTGCAAAGCTAAGAGTAATGGACACAGAATTGGAAACCACAACTCCAATCCTAAATCACTCACTTCACCACTGGACTGGACTGCTGCTGTAGTGTGGGGGAACTTTCCAAGTGTTTAAAGATACTCCACAAGCATGGTTTTATTTATTTATTTTTATTTTTATTTTTTTCAAGACAGTCTCACTCTGTCACCCTGGGGAGAGTGCAGTGGAGTCATCAAAGCTCACAGCAACCTCAAACTCTTGGGCTCAAGTGATCCTCTTGCTTTAGCCTCCCAAGTAGTAGGTGTCCAGCGAGTTTTTCTATTTTTAGTAGAAATGGGGGTCTTGCTCTTGCTCAGACTGGTGGAGAACTCCTGAGCTCAGGCAGTCCACCTGCCTTGTGTCCCAGACTGCTAGGATTACAGGTATGAGCCACCGCACCCAGCTCTTTCTGTGTTTATATAAATTACATCCTACTTGGCAAGTGCCGCACATCTGTGCTTGCTCACGCACGTACACACAATATACTCTCCTGGGGGTGGGGGTGGGGGGGCACCCAGGTGTTGTTATAGTCCCAGAACCTAGCACAGGGCCTGCTGCATACCAGATGTTCAACAAGGAGTTATGAGGTCAGCGAGGAGGCTGCAGGGTGACTGTGACCCCTCCCCAAACATCTGTCATAAGGACAGCACACTAATTACCTCATCAAAAAGGGGGAAAAGGCACTAAACCTTAAATGGGGGGGAGGGCCAGAGGAAGTGTTGTTCAGAGTCATCGACCCGACTGTGACATACTATTGTAAGGACCACAGGAAGAAAAAATGAAGTGACATTATCACAATGTTGTGGAAGAAAAAAATCTTTTTTCCACACTCAACACGGACCTCAAAGACCCTGTGAACCTGACAGCAGTAAAGTCACAGGACCAGGAGCTTCCTGACCTGACGTTCAGAGTCCCTGCGAGGCACACAGCACAGGCAAGGCACAGACACCTCCAGAACAGCACTGGCAAGGCCAGCCCTGGGGGCCGGAGAGGCAGCCCTTTAAATAGGACAGTTTCAAGATGCCCAGGGTGGCTTTTCACTGAGAGGCACCAATTTTAGCTCAGACATTTCACTTCTGATTCCTATGGCTCCTGGAAACTTATTTATACAGGGTCTCATTCTGTCACCTAGGCTGGAGTGCTATGATGTCACAGCTCACAGCAACCTCAAACTGTTGGGCTTAAGTGATTCTCTTGCCTCAGCCTCCCAAGTAGCTAAGACTACAAGTGCCCCCCACAAAGCCCTGGCTAATTTTTCATTTTTCTTTTTTTCTCGTCACCTTGGTACAGTGCCGTGGCGTCGTAGTGCCCAGCAAACTCGAACTCATAGGCTCAAGCGATTCTCTTGCGTCAGCCTCCCAAGTAGCTGGGATTACAGACACCGGCTACAACACCCAGCTATTTTTAGAGATGAGGTCTTGCTCTGGCTCAGGCTGGTCTCGGATCCATGACCTCAGGCAAGGCCTCGGCCTCCCGAGTGCTAGGATTAGAGGTATAAGCCACCGTGCCCAGCCCTGCCCCGGCTAATTTTTCTATTTTTTGCAGAGATGGGAGGTCTTGCTCTTGCTCAGGTTGGTCTCAAACCCCTGAGCTCAAGCGATCCTCCCACCTGAGTCTTCCAGAGTCCTAGGATTACAGGTGTGAGCCATTACGCCTGGCCTAGAAACTAGGAGGCCCAGGGTCTCCGGCCAATGTTCTGGAGCGCAAGGGTTGTCCTGTTGGCTGGTTGCTTGCACCTATCCAGCCCATTCCCACCCCCCAGGCTCTCCCTGATCTGAGACCCTCATGCCTCCCAGGTACTTTGTTATTACTACACACTCTGTCTGCATCTCTGGGGTCTGGGTACTGGTCAGCGGCTCCTCCTGGCAGAGGCTGAAGAGACCTTCACCAGCGAGCTGCAGACATAAGGAAAGAAGAACAGAGAACCTGGGGTTGGAGGGAGGAAACAGTAGGGACACTGTCCATTCATTCAGGATCGTGGCCTGGGATGAGCTTGGACTCGGCCCCCAAACAGAAGTATCACAACAGACTAGTTTGCAAACTGCCGAGTGGGGTGCTCCCAGCCCCCTGCAGAAGGGCAGCAGCTGTCCTGCAGTGTAGTTCTCAGGATTCATTGAGACAGAGCGTATGCCAAGGCGATAAGTAGATATTCCCTTTCTCACTTTACCATTTAGATTGTTAGATTTGAGATGAAGTGACATGTTCCCACGTCCAGGCCATTGGTGACGGAGCTGTGACTAGGACATGGACTTCTTATCCGACCCTGCCTGGCTGAGTTCACCCAAACACTATATAACAGTATTCATTTGGGGCTAAAAACTCCCCTATGATTAGGACTGTTGCTTTGTTAGTCATTTTTCCCCAAAACATGAGTTCTGTTGGTGCTAATAAGTTTGTTATGAAGGCTTGGCACCTATAGTTCAGCGGCTAGCGCGCCAGCCATGTACACGGAAGCTGGCGGATTCAAACCCAGTCCAGGCCTGCCAAACAACAATGACAATTACAACCAAAATAATAGCCAGGCGTTGTGGTGGGCACTGTAGTCCCTGCTACTTAGAAGGCTGAGGCAAGAGAATAGCTTAAACTCAAGAGTTTGAGGTTGCTGTGAGCTGTGACAGCACGGCACTCTACCAAGGGTGACATAGTGAGACTCTGTCTCCAAAAATAAATAAAAATTAGTTTGTTATGAAAATAAAAGTTCTATAGTCAAATAATTCAGGGAAATATTGGGTTAAACAAAGTGAAATCGTTCCTTCTCATAGCCATGAACGTGCTCATCAGTGGATTAATCTCTGCTGTTCTCAAACCTGTTTTGATCAGGGAGCCCTTTTGGGGGGCTGGGGGCACATCTCTACATACAAATATATCATCAATCCCAGCTCTAGATGCCAACACATACATCCTAGCACACGGACAAGTGAGACTACAGAAAATGGACTCTTTGAAGGTGATAATAATAGTTTTTCGAGTTCTCAAACATAACCAAAGCTCAGCCTCTTGAGGAGAAAAGCCAACACATCAGCAAAGCTGGTCCCAGTGAGTGTTTTTGTTTGGTTTGTTTTTGATTTTTGGTTTTGGGGGGTTTTTGGGGTTTTTTTGTTTGTTTGTTTTGTTTTTTTGTTTTTTTGAGAACAGAGTTTCACTCTGTCGCCTTGGGTAGAGTGCTCTGGTATCATAGCTCACAGCAACCTCAAACTCTAGGGATCAAGTGATCCTCTTGCCTTAGCCTCCCGAGTAGTAGGCACCCAGCTAGTTTTTCTATTTTTAGTAGAGATGGGGTTTGATTCTTGCTCAGGTTGGTCTCGAACTCCTGAGCTCAAGCAATCTGCCCACCTGCTTAGGCTTCTCAGAGTGCTAGGATTATAGGCGAGAGCCACTGCACCTGGCCTCCAGTGAGTTTTCTAAGCCTATTCAGAAAGATTGTGCCATGGAAATAGATTGGACAAGGGATTTAGTACTGTGAGGTTAGTTAGACAGGCTCTCCTTTCTTCTGTAAAGGGGCTCACCTGATACTTAACTTTCTTTTTTTTTTCTTTTTGACACAGAGTCTCACTGTGTTGTCCTCAGTAGAGTGCTGTGTTATCACAGCTCACAGCAACCTCCAACTCTTGGTCTTAAGCAATTCTCTTGCCTCAGTCTCCCAGGTAGTGGGGACTAAGGCGCCTGCCACGATGCCCAGCTAGTTTTTTTGTTGTTGTTCTTGCAGTTGTCGTTGTTATTTAGATGGCCTGGGCTGGGTTCGAAACCCCCAGCCTGGGTGTATGTGGCTGGCGCCATAACTACTGTGCTACAGGAGCCAAGCCCTGATACCTACTTTCATCCTTTTCTCTTGAACCTGGACCTCAGGAGACAGTAGTGCCTCACTAAAGATTTGCTGACTTCTCCACTGGCCAGCTTATGTGAAATCGCAGGCTGTGTTTTCTAAACATTGACATGGTGGTTTTCTAAGACAGAGTTGAAATGTAGGTGCTCCATTTTCTTGTACCTCTCCTGAATATCCCAACTTCTGTAAACTCAAACCAGTTCCCAGCAGCTGCTTTCAAAGCTAATTAGATAGAACCCTTGAAGCCGAATGTCTTTGACCCTTAGAACTGCACAAGGGAGGTTTTGCTGTCTCCCAGGTTGGGAGAGGGATACTGCAGTCTCTCCCTACTCTCCCAGCGCATACATTTGGCTTGTAGTTTGGACCAGTGGGTAGGGTGAGATTTGATCATGGAAAGGGGAGAGACCTTCTATGAGAAGGATTCATAAAATCTCATACTCATCACTTTCATTCTCACCTGCCACTCACCAGTTAATTCTTTTTTAAGTAACAAATATGAAGTGTTGAAACTTACAGGGTTAGGCATTGTCTGGGAAAAGCATGTATGTGATAGGGGAGGCAAACAGCCGGCCAGCACCAGAGCTCTGGAGAGTGAGTCCTTCTCTAAGATGGAACAGCAGCGCGGAACAGGAATCATATCCCTTATTTGCCCTCTGAGTTCTAGTATGTGGGGCTGTGTATTGAGCAAAGGTCTTCAGGACATAGGAAGGATGGGTGATAGCTAAATTCAGAAAGGCCAGAAAACTTTTGATGAACTCCCTTCCAAGACCTTTCTCCATGATCTAAATTATAGGGAATATCTTAACATCAGTGATCCCTGGAGATATTGGGCACTAGCCAGGTTATAAGAAGTATGAAAAGAACTGACATTATGAGTGGGCGCCGTGCCTTACGCCTCTAATCCTAGCACTCTGGGAGGCCAAGGCAGGTGGATTGACTGAGCTTATGAGTTTGAGACAAGCCTAAGCCTGAGACAGACCTCTGTAAAAATAGCTGGGCATTGTGCGGGTGCCTATAGTCCCAGCTAAAGGCAAGAGAATTGCTTAAGCCTGAGAGTCTGAGGTTGCTGTGAGCTGTGACACTACAGCACTCTACCAAGGGCGACAAAATGAAACTCTTGTCTCAAAAAAATTAGATTAGTGCTTGCTTGCTTGCTTTTTTTGTTTACTGTCACACTTTTTTTTTTCTTTTCAACACTTTTTCTTTATTTTGAGACAGAATCTCACTCTGTCACCTCAGTGGAGTGTCATGGCATCATAGCTCACAGCAACCTCAAACTCCTGAACTCAAGTGATCCTCTTGCCTCAGCCTCCAGAGTAGCTGAGACTAAAGGCACCCGCCACAACGCCCCGGGTTTCGCTCTGACTCAGGTTGGTCTCAAACTCCTGAGCTCAAGCAATCCACCCACCTTAGCCTCCCAGAGTGCTTAGATTACAGGCATGGGCTAGTGTGCCCAGCCTCAATTTTTTTTTTCCTAAAATTGGAATACAGCAATTTTTAATCTTTTTTTTAATTAATTAATTAATTAATTTTTATTGTTGGGGATTCATTGAGGGTACATTAAGCCAGGTTACGCTGATTGCATTTGTTAGGTAAAGTCCCTCTTGCAATCATGTCTTGCCCCCAGAAGATGTGGCACACACCAAGGCCCCACCCCCCTCCTTTCTTCCCTCTCTCTGCTTTTCCTTCCCCCCCCATGACCTTAATTGTCATTAATTGTCCTCATATCAAAATTAAGTACATAGGATTCCTGTTTCTCCCTTCTTGTGATGCTTTACTAAGAATAATGTCTTCCACTTCCATCCAGGTTAATACAAAGGATGTAAAGTCTCCATTTTTTTTTTAATAGCTGAATAGTATTCCATGGTATACATATACCACAGCTTGTTAATCCATTCCTGG
>CAUYPK010078213.1:0-54494 GCA_963574355.1 Loris lydekkerianus | reverse complement strand
TGGCACAAAAACAGAGAAGTAGATGTCTGGAACAGAATAGAGAACCAAGAGATGGATCCAGCTACTTACTGTTATTTGATCTTTGACAAGCCAATTAAAAACATTCAGTGGGGAAAAGAGTCCCTATTTAACAAATGGTGCTGGGTGACTAGCTGGCAACCTGTAGAAGATTGAAACTGGACCCACTCCTTTCACCATTAACTAAGATAGACTCTCACTGGATAAAAGATTTAAACTTAAGACATGAAACTATAAAAATACTTGAAGAAAGTACAGGGAAAACTCTTGAAAGAATCTACCTGGGTGAATATTTTGTGAGGATTCCCCAGGCAATTGAAGCAGTATCAAAAATATACTATTAAATACTTGGACCTGATCAAACTAAAAATCTTCTGCACAGCCAAAAACATAGTAAGTAAAGCAAGCAGACAGCCCTCAGAATGGGAGAAAATATTTGCAGGTTATACCTCTGATAAAGGTCTAATAACCAGAATCCACAGAGAACTCAAACATATTAGCAAGAAAAGAACACATAACCCTATCTCAGGGTGGGCAAGGGACTTGAAGAGAAAATTCTCCAAAGAAGACAGACGCACAATCTACAAACACATGAAAAAAAGCACATCATCCTTAATCATCAGAGAAATCCAAATCGAAACTACTTTGAGATATCACCTAACCCCAGTAAGAGTAGCCCACATAACAAATTCCCAAAACCAGAGATGTTAGTGTGGATATCACCTAACCCCAATAAGAGTAGCCCACATAACGAAATCCCAAAACCAGAGATGTTGGCGTGAATGTGGAGAAAAGGGCACACTTCTACACTGCTGGTGGGAATGCACACTAAACGTCCCTTCTGGAAGGATGTTTGGAGAATACTTAGAGACCTAAAAATAGACCTGCCTTTTGATCCTATAATTCCTTTACTAGATTTATACCCAGAAGACCAAAAGTCACAATATAACAAAGACATTTGTACCATAATATTTATTGCAGCCCAATTCATAATTGCTATGTCATGGAAGAAGCCCAAGTGCCCATTGACCCACGAGTGGACTAGCAAATTATGTTACATGTATACCATGGAATATTATGCAGCCTTAAAGAAAGATGGAGACTTTACCTCTTTCATGTTTACATGGATGGAGCTGGAACATATTCTTCTTAGCAAAGTATCTCAAGAATGGAAGAAAAAGAAAAAGCCTTCACATGAAGGCTATAACCCAGCTATAGCACAAGACTATGGGGAAAGGGCCAAGGAAGGGGAAGGGAGGGGGGAGGTTATGGTGCAGGGAGGGTTATTGGTGGGGCCACACCTACAGTGTCATCTTAGAATGGGTATAGGCGAAACTTACTAAATGCAGAATACAAATGCCTACATACAGTAACTAAGAAAATGCCATGAAGGCTACATTAAACAGTTTGATGAGAATATCAGATTGTATATGAAACCAGTACATTGTACCCCTTGATTGCACTAATGTACACAGCTATGATTTAACAATAAAAATAAATAATTAAAAAAAAAATAGTCCTGGACCATGGCAGCACCTGTGGCTCAAAGGAGTATGGTGCCAGCCCCATAAGCTGGAGGTGGCGGGTTCAAACCCAACCCTGGCCAAAAACTGAAAAAAAAAAAAAAAAAGTCTTGGACCAGATGGTTTTACAACATAATTCTACCAAACTTTCAAAGAAGACCTCATACCTATATTGCAAAATCTGTTCAAACATTGAGAAGGATGAAATTCTTCCATGAAGCAAATATCACTCTGATACCAAAACCAGGTAAGGACCCAACCAAAAAAGAAAACCATAGACCAATATTATTAATGAATATCAATGGAAAAATACTCAATAAAATCCTAGCAAATAGAACACAGTTATGCATTTTTAAAAAATTGTACATCATGAAAATGTAGGCTTTATCCCAGGGATGCAAGGCTAGTTCAACATACACAAATACATAAATGTAATTCACTACATAAATAGGGGTAAAAGCAAATACCATATGATATGATCCTCTCAAAGGATATGGAAAGCATTCAACAAAATTCAGGGTCCTTTTTTGATAAGAACATTTAAAAAATAGGCATAGATGGAATATTTCTTAAACTGACAGAAGTCATCTACAACAAACCCACAGCCAACATCATACCAAATGGGGTAAAAATGAAAGTGTTTTCAATTAGAACTATAACCAGATAAGAATGTCTACTACTGCCACTGCTGTTAAAAATACTTAACAGGCAAGAAAAGGAAATCAAGGGTATCCAAATGAGGGCAGAGGAGGTCAAACTATCACTCCATGCTGATGATATGATCTTATACTTAGAAAATTTCATGGATTCAACTATGAGAATCCTGGAAGTGATCAAGAAATATAGTAATATCTCAGGATACAAAATCAATGTCCACAAATCAGTAACCTTCATATACACCAACAACAATCAAGCTGAGAATCAAATCAAAGACATAATACTCTTCACAGTAGCTTCAAAGAAAATGAAAATATCTGGGAATATATACATAACAAACAATGTGAACAATCTCTATAGCGATAACTATGAAATCCTGAGGGGAAAAAAAAGGAGATATTAACAAATGGAAGAACATACCATGCTCATGGCGGGGAAGAATCAATATTGTAAAAATATCCATACTGCCCAAAGCAATCTACAGAGTGAATGCAATCCTCATCAAAGCACCAACGTCACACTTTGAAGAACCTGAAATACTTTATTTCACATGGAACCAAGAAAAGAACCCAAATAACCAATGCAATTCTAAGAAATAAAAACAAATCTAGAGGCATCAAATTATCAGACTACAAATTTATTGTGATCACAACAGCACGCCACTGGCACAAAAAGAGAGACATAGATCTATAGAATAGAGAACCTAGAGAGGAAACTAAATGCACATCGCCATCTGATTTTTGACAAAAACATACACTGAAGAGACTACAAACTAATACAACCTTTTTTGGAAGGAAGTATAAAGACTTCTCAAAGAACTAAAATTAGACCTCCCATTTGATCCTGCAATCCCATTACTGGGTATGTACCCAAAAGAAAAAAAATCACTCTATCATAAGGACATCTGCACTAGACTGTTTATTACAACTCAATTTACAATCACCAAAATGTGGAAACAGCCTAAATGCCCACCAATCCAGGAATGGATTAGCAAGCTGTAGTATATGTATACCATGGAAAATGAGACTTTACATCTTTTGTATTAACCTGGATTGAGGTGGAACACATTCTTCTTAATAAAGCATCACCAGAATGGAGAACCAAGAATCCAATGTACTCAGTTTTAATATGAAGACAATAGATAACCTAACACATGGTGAGGGGCAGGGGAATGAGGGAGCTGGGAGAGGGGAGGGGGAGGGAGTTAGACACTCACGGTGTAAGTAAAATTTAAAAAAATAAACATACACTGAGAAAAGAATCCCTATTTAATAAATGGCACTGGTAGAATTGGTTAGCCTCATGTAAAAGAGTGAAACTGTACCTGTACCTCTTATCATGTGCAAAAATTGACTCATGAGGGATAAAAGATTTAAATCTATGACACAAAACAACAAAAAAACTAAAAGAAAATATAGGAAAACCCTTGATGATATTGGCTTGGGGCAATATTTTTATGAAGAAGACCACTGGCAATTGCAGCAACAACTAAAATAAATAAATGGGACCTGATCAAGTTAAAATTCTTCTGCCCAGCTAAGGACACAACAAATAAAGCAAATAGACAACCTTCAGAATGGGAGAAGATAGTCAGTCACATGTTACAAATCTGACAAAAGGCTAATAACAAGAATCAATAAAAGAAACTCAAAGTAAACAACAAGAAAATAGCAAACAACCCCATTTATCCATGTGCAAGAGCCATGAACAAGAGAACCTCCTGCCAAGAAGATAGTCAAGTGGCCAAGAAATGCATGAAAAAAATGTTCTTCATCCCTAATTATTATAAAAATGGAAATTAAAATTACCTCCTGATGTCACACAACCCCAGTTAGAGCAGTCCACATCACAAAGTCCCAAAGCTGCAGCTGCGGCATGGGTGTGGAGGGAAGGGAACACTGATACACTGTTAGTGGGACTGCAAATCAGTACTTCCCTTTTGGAAGGAAGTATGGAGAATCCTTAAAGAACTAAAGCCTTCCATTTTATCCTACAATCCTATTACTAGGAATCTACCCAGAAGAAAAAAACTCATTTTACCATAAGGACATTTACACTAGAATGGTTATCATAGCTCAATTCACAGTCATCAGGATGTGGAAACAACCCAACACCCATTAACTCACAAATATATAAATAAACTACAGTATATGTGGACCATAGCATACTACTCAGCAATAAAGAAAAATGGAGACTTTACATCTTTTATATTTACCTGGATGGATTTGGAGAAAATCATCCTAAGTAAAGTATCACAAGAATGGAAAAGCAAGCATCCAATGTACTCAATACTAATATGAGTAGATGAACAACTACATGGGCACACAAGAGGCACACATATGTCCTCATTTATAAATGACATATGTTTGTCATTTCCCCTTTATAATAATATATTTTCTCCAATTTTAATATCAGGTGTACCCAGATCAAGTAGAATGATTTTGAAGTATTTCTTCTTTTTCTATTGTCTGTAAGTTTTGGCATGATCTGTTTTTCAACATTATCTTTTACTTTTATTTATAAATATTAGTTGTCTATTTTTTGAGACTTAAAAAAAATAAGAAGAAGTTAATTGATTTTCTCCAAATCCATCCTTGAAATTGTTGGAGGGGGGAGCAGTTCAGGTGCTTTTGAGGTTGGCAAGGGAACTAGTTCCCATTTGTGAAATTTCCAATCAGGATTTAACAATGGAAAGAGAAAATGATTTGATAGCAGCTGCTTGTTGAAATCTGGTAACTCTGGTAACTGGCTCCAGCACGGTTGCTGGGAAGTGTTCTACAGCCCCAATTAGCCTGCTGTGTCCCGTTAGCCAATTTGAAAGTTGAAGTAATCAGTGGAACCTCATTTCCATTGGTATTTTTTCCAGCAATTAAAAAAAATGAGACTTCATTTACACTTAAGAAATGTTTCCAGTAAGGGCTAAAGCATGTGGTGTCTCTTAATTGTAAGGAAGAGCTTTTGCAGTCAGGATGGGCCTTGCATCACAAAAGAGTTGTCCTCCTTTGTGTGGCTGTGGCCATCATTCTATGTCTTGGGTGTCCCAGTACTCTCAGGACAGAATCAGACCCGCTCTCATGGCTGAGCTCCCTCCATGCTCAGATTGTGTTGTTTTAGGCACATACCAGGGTCCTTATTTCTCTATGGGTCTCAACAGAGGAGAAAGTCACTTAAAAGACTAATTTGTCTACCTTGGAGACTTTCTTTTTCTATTCTTAAAGATACTTTACTAAGAAGAATGTGTTCCAACTCCATTCAGGTAAACATAAAAGATGTAAAGTCTCCATCTTTTCTTATGGCTGAATAGTATTCCATGGCATACATATGCCACAGTTTCTTAAGCCATTCATGGATTAACAAAATGCCCATTGATGGGCATTTGAGTTGCTTCCACAGCTTGGCAATTATGAATTGAGCTGTAATACACATTCTGGTGAAAATGTCTTTCTGGTAAAATGATTTTGTTCTTCTGGGTAGATACCTAGTGGTGGAATTGTGAGATCAAATGGAAGGTCGACTTTTAGTTCTTTAAGAATTCTCCATACTTCTTTCCATAAAGGTTGTATTAGTTTGCAATCCCACCAGCAGTGTAGAAGTGTTCCCTTCTCTCTATATCCACACCAGCATCTGCAGATTTGGGACTTTGTGATGTGGGCTAATCTCACTGGAGTTAGGTGATATCCCAGAGTGGTTTTGATTTGCATTTCTCTGATGATTAGAGATGATAAGCATTTTTTCATGCATTGGTTGTCCATTTGTCTGTCATCTTGGGAATATGTTTGTTCAAGTCTCTCATCCACCTATAAAAAGGGTTGCTTACTCTTTTCTTATTGATTAATTTGAGTTCTCTGTAGATTCAAGTACCTTCATATTAATTTGAAATAAAAAGACTAATTTTTCCTTTTCCTCATATATCCTACTCATCCATGTTAGAACAAAAATTCAAGTCTACTCATAAACAATAAAAACTGTATACTCACATCCACCTTGTCCAGAACCTCTGTGTAAACTGAGCCTAATCACCCTGGTACTTTAACCCAGCTATGTAAGAAAGCTGGGTTGTGCCAATCTGGTGCCTTGAGGATTCCCCAGGTTCCCAGAGGTGCTGCAGCATGTGGTGGTGCAGGGCACTTCTCCCATGCTACAACCACAGTAGCTCTGTTTTGCCTGTCTCATATCTGACATCTGGGAAGGAGTTATTTTGAAGATGTTTAAAGAAGCACCGTTCTAGGCACTTGCTCAAGAAGTCAGAACTCTCTGCTCCTGACCTGATCCCCCACTATTCTTGGCGGAACCCATCTCAGGGTTTGGTCCCTGTGATTCCATCCCTAGCTATGGTCTCACCCCCATCTCTGCCATGGGACTCTTCTCTGTGGTTTCAGATATTGGCTATCCCAGAGTGTCCAGCCTTGCCTATTCCTGATGGTGGCATCCCCCTGATTTTGGATGAAGGCTTTTGACACTGGATCTTGGTCTTACCGAGTCCTACCCTTACCTAAACAAATAAGGTAAAAAAGGAGATGCCCCTACAAATTAGAGCCTATTAAGGGACAGATACAGAACCCTATTGTGGCCACAAAGGAATGCAAAGGTAGAAAGAACCCCTAGGAGTTGCAGTAAGCAAGAACATATGACCTCAGGTATAGGAGAATAGGAGCCTCGTGTTGCTGCTGAGATCTGTTGCACATTTTCAGGTCGTTTTTTTTTTTTTTTTTTTTTTTTTTTGCCAGAAAATAGCATAAGCACACAGACTTGGAATACATGCCATCACTTAATAAGTGTGGCCTAATTTAGTACAAATTTCTCTTAATACAGTCTGTGTTGAAATTATCTTGCATCCCTAGGGTTTCTGCCGCTGGAAGAAACAGGCACGTACTAGCAGTGTCTGCCTTACATTAAGGTCTCATTTCCCAAGGAGTTCTTCATAAAGCTCCAGTTTCACAGGATGATCCTTCCACAAAGAGGCCAAGGTCAAGTTTGGGAAACACAGCATCAATCATCCCTATACCATCACATTAGAGAGTCACAATGCATTTAGCTTGTTAAAAGCTTTCAAAAGCACTTCAGTAAAGCAATTTGTTTAACATTACTTACCCCTGTGTTAAACAATCTTACTTAACCATGGAACTTACTCTGTGAAAAGTGTTCCAGGGGTATCCTTTGGGAAACATCCTGCTGGGCTTATTCATGCAAGTCTCCATCTCCTACTGGGTGGGGAGTCTACAGTGGGCAAGGGCTGTTTGGTCTGTCAGATCCTTGGCTCCTCTGATGTCCCTGACTTCAGGACCTAGAGAATGTTGAAAATTAATGTTTGTTGAATCACATGCCATTTTTGAGGCTGTTTTGACAAAGGCGTATGGCTCGTGATCTGATATATACACAGAGATGACTAACAGGATGTCTCTTAGCAGTGTTTATATTTAAAGATCAAGAAAGGGTTGTTCTAGGCCCCAGAGCTAATTTGACAGGGAGATGCATGTGGTTTGAAGATGACGCAGATGAAATCAGGTTTAAAGTTCAGTGATTCATGTCTGAAAGGACAGTATAGCTAAGTTATAATTACAGTATTAAATCATACTTTGACGATATTAGAAAATTTGATGAGGGTCTAAAAGCCAAAACACATGGCAGGAGGGAGGGAGAGCCCACTAAAAAGAGGGGTGAAGAAAACTGCCCTGATGTACCTCATTTTAGGGTTCCTTGGCACCTGACTGCACGATGACCAACTACCACATCTGAGTTGCTGATGTGCCCCAGGCACACTGCTGTACACTTCACACACACCCTCCTTTAGTCATAACAGCAATCCAAGGGCATAAGCATGATCCCTACTGTGCTGCTGATGACACTAGGACTTAAAGATGGGAACCTGATTGCAGGTCACATGAAGCCTGGACTTGAATGCATGTCTGTGCCACAAGAGCCCTCACCCTAAAGTTTGCTGCTGGACCATCACAGCCATGTAAGGAAGACCAGAGGGTTCTAGAATCTAGGGTCAAATGCCAACCCCATTGGCATTTTGTCACAGATTGGAGAAAGTGAAGCTGAGGCCTAAAAACAACTATAGGCCCATTAGGCCTCATGCTTTGTGGGGGGAGGACTGAACTTGAAGCCAACAGAGGAAAATTCCAGAACCTTCTTAGTGCTACTTATCAGCTTCAGGTCTTTGAAGACAGCATCTTCCTCTCTCAGGCCCTCAAGTCCTTCATCTAAAGAATGAAGATGATATTCTGGGTGACGTATAAGGGTCTTTCCCACTCCTTGAATTTAGGTCCCCAACCCCAGAGTGATCTCTACGTTGTATGTTTTGCTCACTATAATGTCATATAAACATTTATTGGAAGGGCTAGAGAGATGGAGTGATAAAGATGAAAGGGTTGAGAAAGGCTGCTGGTTGACAGTGTGATGGCTAGCCATGATGATAGGTCATCTGTCTCCACAAGTCACAAGTAGTTGCATGAATCTGTCCCCTGGGATTGTGTGGACAATTTTAAAGCTGCAGCTTATGGGGGTCTATTACACACTTCACTCAGTCTTTGTGCTCCATGAATGTCTTAGTACACTCACACTACATTGCTCTTTAACCACAAATATACTTACAGGAAAGTGGACATTGCTGATTTCAGCTGTGTTTGTAGTGAGTGAGTCCCACCTTTCAGATGTGGGGAGCTGGTGGGAAGTAGATACAACTCATCATTCCCAGTGTAAACTGACTCAGAATCAGACAGGCTTTGTTAAATTATGTTTGCCAAACACAACTGTTTTTTAAGACAACCCTGTTTTCTAGCACACTTGCCACCAGCCACTGGGAGTTGCTGCAGAAGTTAGTCTTTATCCACAGACCCCAGTATAATTGACCATGCCCTCACCCTCTCATACTGAGTCAGTCCCATCCCACACCCCTCCAAAAAAGTTCCCTTGAACCTCCCCGGCTGCATCATAATGTCTAATGTGCAGGACGAAGACGGGGAGCAGGCAGGACCGGTGCTTGAATCCCAGCTTTGCTGATTTCTGGCTGTGTGACTTTGATCAAGACATGTAGCCTTGAAAAAGGAATTGTAGGTGTAGCAGGTAAGAATCTCTATTGACAAGCAAAAAAAAAAAAAAAAAAAAAAGAAAATACGTCCATCCTTATTTCATTTCAAGCCCCCTTTTCACCTGAGTGGAGGAGACTTAACCTCTGCTAATTTAATTAATACAATTCTCCCATTTCCTTAGGGTGCCAGGGTATTTTTGTTGGGGGGGTTGTGCTCCAGGTATCTTTCCATATGGGTATTCACTGAAATGGTGCTCATTCCTTCTGATCCTTCGTCATTAATGGTTCTTCAGAGCTGGCAGCTATCTTGATATTGCCTTGCCTTACTTAGGACCACATGAATCTCCCTCTCATGTATTCTCTACTGGAGTTTTGCAGCACATCAGCAGCTGCACCAGGCTAACACCCTCTATTGGCATCACACACTTCTGCCAGGCTCAGCCTAGGAGTCGGGTTCTCCTGGTACCTTCACTCTGCACTTCTGGTATTTTATCTCTGTCCACCTCCTCCCTGCCAACACCACATCCACTCCCATGTCGGAAGTATCATTTCCAATTTGGGGAGGAGCCATATTCTCTTCCTCTGTTTTCCCCAAGGCTTGATCCAGCTATTCCCAGATATTGCCTATCCTCCTAAGGGTTTAGGCTTCTAGAAGCCACACCAGGGTACAGACTCAGCTCTGGCATCAATCTACTGCTCTCCCTGCCATGACTCTCCCTCAAGCCAGGAGTGCGTTTGAATATAAGGTAATACGGGAGAAATACTAAGGAAAAGTTTTTAAAGGGGGGGGGCGCTAAGGCTTCAAAAATACCATCCCTCTATTAAGGACTAAATAAAATAGCATATGAAATAAAATGCCATGTTTGAAGGACCTAATAAATGATGGTTATTTTTCTCCTCTTCCCTATTGGACACATTGTCTACATTACACGTTTGGAAATTAATCATGTCACACCCTAGAACATATGTTATACTGACAATTTACTCTTAGATTTTTATTTTACTTTCACAGCATCTATACTTTGTTATCCAACTAAATTTAAGTTCCTGAAGAGCATGACCCACATCTTAAGTTAAACAATCTAATAAAAACCTAGGCACATAGCAACCACGCTAAAAATATGAATCCAAAGTTGTGTCCACAGATATTTAAAGATGATTCTTAATGGACAAAATCAGGTTGTTTTGTTTCTTAAAATGATTCACGAGCACGTTCATGTCTAAATTATGTATAACAAGAGCTGTGTGGTTCGTAAAGATACCTGAAATATTTAAAAGAAAGAGACTTCTGATGTGTCTACTATTTTTTTTTTTTTTTTTTTTGTAGTTTTTGGGGCTGGGGCTGGGTTTGAACCCGCCACCTCCGGCATATGGGGCCAGCGCCCTACTCTTTTGAGCCACAGACGTCACCCATGCCTACTATTTCTTTTTTTAAATCCTGCATCACAACTGTCCCTGAGCACAAATTCATTTCAAATTTTATGTTGGCCTCCTATTGCAAAATGCTAATTGAATCAATTTCCTGGAGCCTCATCACTAATAAATAAAGGGCATCACAGATCTGGAATTCTTGAGTCAAAAACACAGAATGTGAGTGTATTTTGCTGAGAAAAACAGCATGGAGGGAACTGTCTCAGCATCCAAGACGGTCGCAAAGTTTGGCCTTGGAGACTAAAGCTGCTGAGTGGAGACTAAAGGGCTGTCGAGGAGGGCTGGGAGATGGGTGCCGGTAGGATTTCTCCAAGCCTAACTGTGGACCAGGCTGACCAGCACCACCAGGGCACCCAGCTTGTCCTGTGTATGGATTGATGTAGGGACTCATTTTACTAAGTCCAACCTGTGAGGCTTTAGGCACTTACTTCCCCTTTCTAAAGCCAAAGTTTACTTGTTACTAACTGTAGAATGAGTGTCTACCTCCCAGAGATTTTATGAAGATCCAGTGAGATGATGTATGTTAAGGATGTCACATGGTGTTGGGGACATATTACTGGACATTTCAATGCCCAGGATGTGATAGTAGTTGTTGGATCTGCTGCTCCAAGGAGGGGAAGAGGCAGGAAGGAGATGGCCAACTGGATGCCCTGGGAAGTAGCAGCTCTACCATTCACCCCCAGGCTCACACCCTCCTCCCTTGCAAGTCAATAAAGAGGCCCCTTTGCTAGAGCAGGGACCTGCTCATGGCTTGGAGGAGGTCTTTATCCATGTAGGCTTTGAGGATCTTAATCAGAAGGTCCCAATCTGCTTCCCCATAGCCATGGCCATCTCAAGTCATTCCTCGAAGCCAAATCTGTTTAGAGTTTCCTGTGAATCAAACACTTCAAAAGAAACTTCTCCTTTCATTTCCAAACCTGTGGGTGGCAAGTAACAATACTGTGGGTCAAAATGTCTCAAGCTGTGAAGATAGACCAGTGGCTCCTCCAGCCGAGGATATTGTGAGGCAGAGCGGGGAGGCTCCACTCAGGGCTCTGCCCTTATCCATGAAGTCCCCAGCCTGCTGGCAAGATAGCTGCAGCAGCTTACACAACAGTCTCCAGGGAAAGAGACTAAGAGTTGGTTCCAGCAACTTTTGGAAGAGAAAAATGGAAATTTTTTATGCAGAAGCTGATAGTCAACTTGATACTGGCCTAAATTTGGTCTCACAATTATTCTTAGACCAATCCCTATGGCTTACTGGATGGCAGGTGCAGTCTGGCTTCATCCTGGGTCCCAGGTCCACCCCTGAACCAATCACTGGTGCAGTAGAGGCGGGATAACCTAATTAACTTAAATTAAAGAGCATTCATCCCTGGAGCTTGAGTCAACCCCCAAATCTCCAGGCTGTCTTTGCAAAAGAGAAGGAGTGAGATGAATATGAGGAAGACAACCACAATGCTCACCCCCCTACTGGTATTTGACTCCATCTCCTTCAATTCAGCAAGCCATTATCTTTGCTGTGTGCTGGGCAGGAGGCAGGGTGCAGGATGCGGGGGGGGGAGGGGGGGGTCATAAGAGGCCCAGCATCGTTCAGAGGGATAAACAAGCTGACTTGGGCCAAGTGCCTGCTGCAGCACTCAGCCCCTAACACTTGCTCAGGATTGTCTTCATTAAAATGAATAATGCATGAGTGATCCCTGCCATCCAGGAGAGAAACTCAAACTAATAAATTACAGCAGTGTGAGCAGAGTAGCAAGAGTAAGCCTGCGGGCGGCACAAAGTATAGAAATCACAAGAGGAGTGTGCAAGAGGCCCAAGCATAAGCAGCTTATAGCTCGGTGGTTCTTAACCTTGACTTCACATTTGATTCACCTAAGAAGCTTTTAAAAGCCACCATACCAATTAGTTCAGAATCCCTGAGGGTGAGACCCAGCACCAGGCATCATTTTGTCTTTCCAAAGACCTCCAGATGATTAAATTGTGTAGTCAAGGCTAAGAACGACCATTTAAAGCTATTGAGGACATAAAACACACACATGTAAACCATTAGCTAACAACACCAGGCAGTGAAGGGCACGTTAAAATGAACTGTCAGTACTCCAAGGCTCATGTCAAGAAGAGCCTGGTGGGCAGGGGCTCTTCGCGGGTTTCCATGAGCAGCAGGGGACGGAGCCTTAAAGGGCCTTAAAGAAATGTGAGATTTGCCTGTTTTGAGCAATTGGGGCAGTGTCTCAGTATGAAGAGGAAAGGACGCAAGCAAAGGCATGTGGGCAAACATGGAAGGTCTACCAGCCTGGACCTAATCAGGAGAGAGAAACCACACAGTAATTTCAACAGAAAACCATAAACAATTCTTAACGCTAATAGTAGATGGCAGTAACAAAGGATTAGTGAGTAAAAAGTAAAGAGATTTCTAAAGAACAGTGGAATAGTGTGTATCAGAAGTGTCTACTACCCCAGGGCTGAGACAGAGAACCCAGGGGACAGCCTGCCTGCCCCAAGATGAGGTCCAGATTTTGTCAGCACAGCGCGGTGCACAGAATGGCAGAGAAGTCACTGTGATGTCACTGGTTGGAAATAGGCCCTCTGGGGAGCTGGAGATGCCTTTCACAGGGAGGAGTGTCACTGAGCACTCTGTTACCAAATCCCTGGCAGCACAGAGTTCCAGGGAAGCTGCCGGCCGTGTAGTGTAGTACCAGGCACTGGGGAGCTGCAGTAGCTGCTGAGAGAGCCTAGGGGAACCTGGAGGCAAAGCCCAGAAGTCCTATAGATCAGTGAGTAAGAAGTAAAGAGAACTCTAAAGAACAATGGAATGGTGTGTCCTACGAGCAACCAGCCATTCAGAGAGCCTGTGAAACCCTGGGGAACTAGCAAAACTGGAATTCCATCCAGGTACATCTTTCCCGTGCATTCTGCATCCTCTCTGAACAGAGTAGCGTAAGATCCATGCTGACTCTGTGGAAGTTTCACAGAGAGGGAAAGGACCTATACTCAGTAAAGGCAGTGGGGAAGGCGCCTGGGGGAGGTCTCATTTGGAAAAAGGGGGCGGGGATGGCTTTCAGGCTGGTTTTGCAATGTGAGTGCTTTGAACATTTGCACGTGGGTAAGAGAAGACCCAGCCTCCCATGGGACTCAGCACAACCAGTAGAACAGCAGAGAGCAGGGAGCAAGCAATTAGGGGAAAGTCAAAAGCAGGAGAGAATCAGGGAAGTATTTACATGCCAAAGCTTTTGAATTTGAGCAGGTATGAAATCAACACATTGAGAAAAAGCCAGAGCCCATAATTGTAGTGTCTAAGATTCCTCGATTGCATGCCAACCTCTCAGTGAAATGTAGGGAAGCAAAGGCCAGCTACAGAGTCAGACCAGAAGTAGAGTTCCAGCTTCAGTGTTCAGCTGTGTGTCCTGGGGCAAGAACCTTAACTTTTGTGAACCTCAGGGCTCTTCACCCCGAGACTGGAAACAATAATACCTTCTTTGCAGGCTTGTTCAGATGAAGTCCCTGGCAGAGAGACTAGCACACAGCAGGCCTTTACTCAGTGACAGCTTCCTTCTCACTCCTGTGTTTACTACGCAGACCCCTGGTGTCTCCTACGACAGTATGCCCATAAGAGTAACTTTTAAGTTCAGAAATGCAAGGACTCCTCAATCTGGTGCAGCCAAGGAGTTCCAGGGTGTTAGCAGCATATAATATCAACTTGTTGAGATTCTGGCTCCTGTACTCACCAGGCAGAAAGAAAAGCTCAAATTTGGGGGATACACAGTCAAGGTGTCTTCGGCTCCATGGCCAGATGGTACCTTGAGGTGGTGTGTTTCCTACCCAGGCTTCACAATGACCTTGCTGATTTTTCTTTCAGGAGGAGAAGTCACCAAACCTCGGTTTGCTCAATTCTTTCATGGCAGCCTGGCCAGTCTCACCATCCGCCCTGGAAAAATGGAAAGCCAGAAGGTGATATCCTGCTTGCAGGCCTGCAAGGAAGGGCTGGATATTAATTCCTTGGAAAGCCTTGGCCAAGGAATAAAGGTAAGGAAGTAGCTGGCATTACCCCCAAGAAGACATTGACTTGTGAGGCTGGGGCTGTTCCATGCCAGCACACATCAAGAAATAGAACATGGCCAGGCGCAGTGGCTCACGCCTATAATCCTAGCACTGTGAGAGGCCAAGGCAGGTGGATTGCCTAAGCTCACAGGTTCAAGACCAGCCTGAGCCAGAGCGATGCCTCATCTCTAAAAATAGCCGGGCAGGCAGTGCTGGTGGCTCGGTGGGTAGGGCACCAGCCCCATATAGCGAGGGTGGCGGGTTCAAACCTGGCTCCAGCCAAACTGCAAAAAAATAGCCGGGCGTTATGGCAGGCGCCTGTAATCCCAGCTACTCAGGAGGCTGAGGCAAGAGAATCACCTAAGCCCAAGAGCTGAAGGTTGTTGTGAGCTGTGACACTATGGCACTCTACCAAGGATGATAAAGTGAGACCCTGTCTCTACCAAAAAAAAAAAAAAAAGAAAAGAAAAGAAAAGAAAGAAAAATTAGCCAGGCATTGTGGCAGGCCCCTATAGTCCCAGCTACTTGGGAGGCTAAGGCAAGAAAATCACTTCAGTCCAAAAATTTGAGGTTGCTGTGAGCTATGACTCCATAGCACTCTACCAAGGGCAACAAACTAAGACTCTGTCTCAAAAAAAAAAAAAGAAAAGAAAAGAAAAGAAAAAGAAAACAAAACAAAAGAAATAGAACAGGGGTGTCCAACCCTTTTTCTTTTTTTGCCACATATTAGAAGAATAGAAATTTTCTTGGACTACGTGTTAAATACACAAACACTAATAAAACCTGATTAGCAAAAAGAAAAAAAAAATCCTACATGCTTTTATCCAACACCACAAATAAGCAAAAAGAAAGTCCTCACAAAATCAGCATGTGGCCTGCAGACAGCAGGTTCAATACCCTTAAAATACAGTTTCCTATAATGTTGCACAGAATGGCTCCTTGGCAAAAGTGCTGCTGTTGGGGAAGATTAGTGACCAGGACTTCCACAGGGGACTCCTGCTGCCAGCTCCTGAATCTCCTAGATCAGGCCCTGTGTGCAATCAGTCCACTACACAAAGTAGGCATGTGTGGGTGCTCTAGCTGGAGGAAGTTATTATATGTATTTTGTTTGTGGATTGGTTGGTTGCTTTGTTATTTATTTGCCTAAAGGAATTGAAATGTGCAAGGATGCATTTCAAAGGCATAAAAAATAAATAAAACTTAGAACCCTGTAAAATACAAATTAGAAGGGAAGGTGAAAACTGGGTAAGGCAGAATTAGAAAGCAGACCGGGAGGTCATTATGTCCTACGCTGTTACCTTGAGGCACAGATTAGGCTCCAAACAGTCTCTGGCCATCAAAAGAAATATGAACAGTTCATGATTTTTATTGTTTGTGCAAAATAAAGCTATTCAAGTAATGTAAGAGAATCAAAGGCACATTCTTAGACAAACTCCTCCTGAAGAGGGCGGGGAGGAGATGACGGTCTACGGGCTCTGGAAGCACCTGACAAGTAGGATCACTTTCCAACCTCACCTAGACTTAAGGATCATGTGTCAGAACTGGCATGGGGCCCTGGATGCAGACCAGAGCCAAAATTATTGTAGCCCCCACTCATTAAGATTGGACCCATTGTGAGAAGGAAGCCCTTCCCCTCCCCCCCCCCAGCCTGATGTCTGGAAGGCAGGACATCCTACCCTCTGTGTCTGGACTCCCACGAGCCTCCTGAAGCTGTGAGGTTCAGAAGTTTCCCAGCTCATTGCCATCCCTGACCCAGTTCCACCTCGGGAGCTGCAACCTGCCCTTGGCCCACCTCTTCTAGACAGGGAGCCCATCCAACAGAGAACAGGCCACTCTTATAAGGACATTCAAGTCATATCAGGGAAAAGTTAACACAGATGTTTCCTTAAACCTAAGAAAAGATATACTTAGCCTCCCTCATGATAAGAAAACCACACATTAAAACTACATGAAGATGGCATTTATTATCTGTCAGATTGGCAAAAATCCCGAAGTGTGACAGGATACTGAGTTATTGAAGTATTAAGAAAAGAGGTACCCACATGCACTATTGTTAGGAGTGTATCTTGATATAATCCCTAGGAATGGGAATTTGATGATATTTATCAAAGTTAAAAGGCATAGACTCTTTGATCTAGCAATTTTACTTGAAGAGATGTATTCTACAGATATCTATGTATTTGCACACCTCCGAAATATTATGTGTAAAAGATTATTCTGATGTCATCAGTAAAAAATCAGAAAGAACCTAAATATCCATATTAGGAGACTGGTTTAAAAAATTACAGTTTATCTATACAATGGAATGCTTTACATTTACTAAATTCTGAGGAAGCTTGCCATGTACTGATAAAGATCTCTAAGATATAAGACAGGTCAAAAAAGTAAAGTATGATACATTATGTAATGAGATACTTTTGGTATAAGTAAGGAGAAAAAATGGAAATCGTTATTCACTAATTATGTATTTATAAGAATGCTTAAGCGTAACTGTCAGAATAAGCCAGGTTACACTACAATAGCAAATGATTAAACATCTCCATGGCTTATACAACAACATTTTATTTACTGCTCAGACTTTGCACCATTATAACTTGAATGCAGCTCTGATTCATGCCACCCTCACTGTGAAACCCAGGCTGATGGACTAGCCTTTAAGAGAATTTTTCCATTTGCATGGCAGAGAGAAAGGAACATGGCAAACTGTGAACTGGTTATTAAATCTTCCATATGGCTGTGAACCAAATAATATTCCTGCCTGCAGTTCATTGCCCAAGCAAGTCACATGACCACTACTTTGCACAACGAGGCAAAGATGTATGTTGTGAAGAAAAGTGTGCCATAAATCACAGGAGTAGGCCATTAACAACAGGGCTGACATGTATACATATAAGCCTCCCATGGAAGAAGAGGCAAATAATTATGAACAGTAGTGCAATTTGCCCCTAAGAAATTAATATAATAGTGATTACTTGTGTGATGGGATTATGGAAACTGGGTGGATGGGAGATAGGAATAAAATAGACACTTTTCACTTGGTATATATAAATATATTTGAGTATGTAACTATTCTATTCAAAAAAGTAAACAATAGCTAAGTCCAGTAGCTACTTTAAAATGTACTCATTTCTTACTTTCCTATGCCATGAACATTCAACACATAACCTGAATCCACAGATACCTTTTTGATAGCAATTCCTAATCATTCTTACTCAAAAGTATGTCAGGGTCAGCATCTCAGAGCAGTTCAAAGGCAGTTTTCCCTGTTCCAGTCAAGAGGAGTAACTGCTGGGGTAAGGCGTACAAGGAGAAGCAAGAGGCTGTATCTAACTTGAGGACCTGGGTGACCCCGTGGGAGCACTGTAGGCACATGGCTTTCACCAGTATGAGTTAACAAGGACTCAGGCTAGAACAGTTAGATAAGCTCAGGGCCACTGGCAGGTGCATAAACAGCAGGTAAGTGGAACCCATGGACAACCAGAGTTCAGCACTAGGAGAACAAGACAAAGAATCTGACAGAGAAAGAAAGCCAACAACTTAAAAATAAGTTATTTTGTTTGTTTGTTTTATTGTTGGAGATTTATTGAGGGTACAGAGAACCAGGTTACACCAATTGCATTTGTTAGGTAAAGTCCCTCTTATAATTATGTCCTGCCCCCAAGAGGTGTATCACACACGATGACCCCCACCCCCTCTCTCCTTCCCTTTTGCCACTTCCCCCTTCCCCCACTGCCTCACCACGTACTAGGTCATCAATTGTCCTCATATCAGAATTGAGTACATTGGCTTCTTGCTTCTCCATTCTTATGATGCTTTACTAAGAAGAATGTGTTCCACCTCAATCCAGATTAATGCAAATGATGTAAAGTCTCCAACATTTTTAGTGGCTGAATAGTATTCCATGGTGTACATATACCACAGCTTGTTAATCCATTCCTGGACTGCTGGGCATTGAGTTTGTTTTCACTATTTGGTAGTTGTAAATTGAGCTGTGATAAACAGTCTAGTACAAATGACTTTATGATAAAATGACTTTTTTTCTTCTGGGTAAATGCCCAGTAATGAGATTGCAGGATCAAATGGGAGGTCTAGTTTGAGTTCTTTGAGGGTTCTCCATACTTCCTTCCAAAAAGGTATTAGTTTACTGTCCCACCAGCAGTGTAAAAGTGTTCCCTTCTCTCCACATCCATGCCAGCATCTGCAGCTTTGAGACTTTATGATAAGGGCCATTCTCACTGTGGTTACTTGATATCTTAGGGGGGGTTGATTTGCATTTCTCTGATAATTAGGGAAAATTAGCATTTTTTCATATGCTTGTTAGCCATTTGTCTGTTGTCTTTAGAGAAGGTTCTATTCATCTCTTTTGCCCATTGATATAAACAATTATTGGATTTTTTATGTTGATTAATTTGAGTTCTCTGTAGATCCTAGTTATCAAGTTTTTGTCCAATTCATAATATGCAAATATTTTCCCATTCTGATGGTTGTCTGTTTGCCTTGGTTGTTGTCTCCTTAGCTGTGCAGAAGCTTTTCAATTTAATTAAGTCCTGTTTAATTTAATTAAATTGTTGTTGCAATTGCCAGAAAAATAAGTTTTAAGGTTGAAAACTAAAAAGATGGAACATGGATGAGGAAGTAGAATAAGTTTGGGAACAGTTTATACAAGGGCAGCAAAAGGATCCAAGCTCAAGTTCTGAGACCAACAACTTCCCAGGGCTAGAAGTTGTTGGTCTGGCCCACCAGGGAACACAGAGCTTGTGTCACCCCTTGTCAAGGCCTGGGCTACAAGAGCACCATGTCCGGGTTTTCAGAATCCAAATATTATCAGGCTCAATCCCTGGGGAAACTTCATAGGGAAGGTCCAAAAGCCCACTAGAAAGTAGTTGGAATGGCTTGAGAGATTGAAAAAAATCATCTATGCACACAACGTTTTCACCTGCACATGCTCTTGAGGTGCCTATGGTGGCCTCAAGGGCCTTTCATGGAGATGGGGGCTTCCAGGGGACTATGCACATCTCTAATCATTCTCTCCCATGATATCCACTTCTGTCTTCTAGTATCACTTCAACCCATCACAGTCCACGCTGGTGATGGAAGGAGATGATGTGGGGAACATTAACCAGGCCCTCCAGAAGGTCTCCTACATCAACTCCAGGCAGTTCCCCACAGCGGGTGTGCGGCGCCTCAAAGTCTCTTCCAAAGTCCAGTGAGTAGATGTGGGTATTCTGGAGCCCAGTGAGGCAGCAGGGTTAGTCCCTTGGGAACGTGCCCTTGCAAACTGAATTGGCTTCCTCAGCTGTCCTCACCTCCTCTGCTGGCCCTATGAGGGTACCTTGGCAGATATGTGTTCTCCTTTTGTTTATTTTTAAGGAAAATGTTCTGTTCTTTTGACAACTCAAGTCTACTTTTCTCTAGTTTATTCTGCATCTGATCTAATGCCTGAAGGTGCTTCCTATAAATTCTCAAAGAGCTGAGTCTGACGCAGTCTGCTTTAAGGACACAGTACTTGGCATGTAGTAGGTGCATGACAAATGTTTATTACATTGAATTAAGTTAACCAACCCATCATGGTAGAGTTCCCAAGGACCATAAGTATGCCAGAGAAAGACAGGGCATGGTTCCTGTCCTCAGGGATCAGAGTTAAATTAACTAGATGAGATGAGTACTGAAGCCTTTAGATAATACACTTACTGGGCCATTGAATCATTTCTTAGCCACAGCAGCTCCCTGTGAGTGCAACTGGCAGGAGGGATTCCAGAAGAACTCCTGGGAGGCGGAAGTGGAACCACACAGCACCTAGAGCACCAGGAGAAGGATTCAGAGAGGGAAAAGGGTGGGAAGGATGGGTCTGCTGGGACCTGGCAAGGTGCCAGGTTAAGGCCCACAGGTGGCAGTTCAGAGCAATGGAGAGGGTGCTTCCACCCTTGGAGGCCCAGTGGCAGGGAGTAGGCACCCCAAGTTAGCACCACATTAGAGTGAAGATGAGGGACCAGACGGGACAGGCTCTATAAAGTGGTGAGGGGAGCAGAGTGCCTGAGGTTGGCGTGGCAGAGGAAGGAGAGAACCCGGAACAAGAGCCCAGCACAGCTCCTACATCCCACCCCCCACCCCCCCCACAGAACAGGCTGGAGAGCTCTGTGTGGGATACACCTAGACTACCCTCTCCCGGGAACTTTCCCAAGGGGGCTGCCACCATTTGAAGCCCATCCAGCACTCCCAGAGCATCCATCTGGCCCTAGCACCCTTCAAATTAGCCTACATTTTTAGTCTAAATGACCAGCAGGGAGTGCCAATGACACACATGCCCAGGGAAAAGGGTAGATTAACCAACATTCATGGAGTTGAAGATGTCTGCATTGAAACCTGGCTGCTGCAGGGCAGTCATCATTATCCTATTGGATAGATAAAGAAACGGAGGTTCACAGGAGTCATGTACATTGTCCATAGCCACCAGCCCCACAGTGGGCTGGATCCATGTCTATATAACTGCTCAGGCACTGTTCTTGTTTTCACACCATTCTGCCTCCCAGATACTTTTGAGGCAGAGCATGAGGAAAAGAGAAGCTGATTACAATAGCACTGTGCTCTCATAGCTAGAAAAGGTGCACTTGTGAGAGGGCCCCATAGAGACAGAACACATACGCTGTGGCAGGAGATTTTAGCCCTATGGTCTCAATTAGTAAGATGGCTGTAACCAACCGGTTAGACAAGAATTTGCTTAACAAATTCCAGTGTACGGAACAAGCAGTTGCTGTTTAATTAATGCTGCCATTGATTCCTCGGTTAAAGGACAATGACAGGTTTAATGGTTACTTATTGCTCATATAGAAAATTCCCATTTCTCCCAGGGGCCAATCATTTAAGTCGCTAGATCACCAGCAGTTTTGATTATAAATTTGACTGTCTGTTGATATCCTGAAAGAGTGCAGGAGCTCAGGATGCCTTGTTAAGGACTAGAGGTAGCAACCCCCTGTCTGTGACTGTGTGATGGATGGTTTAATGGTTTGCTCATCAGTGCCATGACGGAAGTTGTTTTCCCAGGTGCTTTGGGGAAGATGTGTGCATCACCATCCCTGATATAGACGCATATGTGATGGTCCTGCAGGCCATCGAGCCCCGGATCACCCTCCGGGGAACAGACAGCTTCTGGAAACCTGCAGCCCAGTTTGAAAGTGCCAGAGGAGTGATCCTCTTCCCTGACCTCAAGATTGTGAGCACTTTAGCAAAAGCCGAAGCCCCAGGGGATGTGAAAACCACAGGTACAGGTGCATTTGGGGCTTGGGGAAGGTGGGCCTTAGTTTTTTACAGCCATGTGAAATCATATTTCAGAACAGCAGCATTGTTCGCCATGGAAGGGTAACGTACAATTGCAAAACTAATAAACAACGCTGGAAACAACCTAAGTGAATAACAGAAGGGGAATTAATGTTTTAGCAAATGATGTCATACTCCCATAAGTGAAGGGAGGCTGGAAGGAAGGCATTTGTGCTGAATGATAAGTGGAAAAAGGCAAGATGCAAAATCACATAGTGTCTACACATAGAATGATCTCGAAAAATACATAGAAAAATGCCAAGAAGAACCACACACCTGAGGCTAATGGTGTTATTCTCTGAGAAGCATGATGAGAGCCAAATTGTTTCGGCTTTCCTTTTCTACAGCTGCAGAAATGTGCCATTATTATTCTGATAATCAAGAAAAGCTAAAGATACAAAAAGACAAAAATACAGCTGCATCTAATATACACAGTATAAGTTCGGTCTCATTTAGCAATATGAGCTTAGCTTATCACTCTAAGCTTTCAGTACACTTTCTAGTTGTTATTTCCAACAGTTCCATTACTGGGAAGGTTCTTTAGTGAGAGTAGAGTAATTTGAATTATCTTCCAGGGAGAAACACTTAGTTGTACCAAAAGCCATAGTCTATGCTGGGGAGAAGGGAAGGGACAGGGAAAAGAAGGAGAGAGCAAAGAAGAAAAACCTTCTTTTCATTACTCAGAGGGGCCCAGGTCTTTATGGTAAATATCCCTTTGAGAACTGACCTTTTCTTTCTCATCCAAAAGAAAGTTCTCCCCTGGCCCTCCAAAGCCACTGCTAATGAGGTGCTGGTGCCACTGGGCCTGAGTCCCTGAAGACCTGCTTCCATAATAATCTATTTACCCATCACCTTAAACCACCCTGGTCCCTAGAGAATGGGGTGCTCAAAAGACAGCCCTTCTTAGCTCATAAAAATAGAAGGTGTTTTACCAGCTGTCTAGGCAGGGTGGTTTCCTAGTTACAGACTTAGGTGCATTAGGTTGTGCAATCTTCCCTCTTCCCCGCCTTCATTTGTGGCTAAAATCAGACAGTGAAAAAAGGGCCTCTGACCTCAGTGGTTACAGGCCATGACCAAGAGCCTTCTGATTTGCTGCGTCTGACACAGCAAACAGGCAGTGAAGGGAAAGCAATTATCTAGGACCACATTTCACCTTCTGTTTATGAGGTTTATGAGAGGTGCATGCAGAGCACATAGCCAAGTCCCCAATGGCTATGATTAGCAGTTTTAAATTTTTACTCTTATTATGGTTAGAATAATCATTATTATATGAGTCTCTTAAACAAGCAGGGTAATGGCATTTGCCACCAGGCCTCAGCAGCCTCATCGTCTACCTCTGCTGACTTGCTCTTTTTGCTGTATCAGTACCAATGACAAGATCTCCCAACACATGCATGTATACACACACACAGGCACACACCTCTCTTTCACAAATGGCGTTAGTTCACACCTCTGCTCTGCTTTGTAGCTGGTCACTTCCCTCCCCACCCCCTTGACTCTGACAAACATCTCTCTATCTCGGACATCTCCTCCAGAAATCTCATTGTACCACTACCCTGACGTGCCCAACTGCTGGGCCTTCCCCTAACATGTAAGACTTTTTAGTGGTGATTATCTATTAAACCACACCAGGAGATTCCCAGGGGCTCAACCGTGGCTGATTTGCCTCTGATTCTCTGAACCCAGCACAGTTCCTTCAACACAGCGAGAATCATGGAACTGCAGATGGATAATCACACCCTCAGTGAGAGAGAACAGCAAGGAAATGGCAGCTCTCAGCCAGCCAAATCGGGAGTAGGAACAAGATGAGAAGGCCCCACCCGACTAGGAGAAACTGTGCCACAGCCATCTGGACAGAGATCCACACTTACCATTGTTGATAATCTACCTTGGCTTAAGTGGACGTCATTGTGCTTCTAGATTCTGCTGATAATACTCAAAACCATCGTGGTTGGCAGGCATTTAAAACTTAAGCATAAAAAATTAATTAACATACTTCTAGTTAGAGCAAAAGATACTTTTAACATCATTAAAAAAATGAACAAAATAATTATTTAAAATAATTCTCTTATCTTTTTTAAAATTTCCATTTTTGTAAATGTTTTATAATGCACAAAATATATTCAGTCCACTTTATAAATAAGTAAATATACTTATTTAAATGATCTCTGTTCACAAATTTTTTTTTTAATAAAGGGATATAAGAACATTTGAAGACACAGAGGTTGAGTGTTTCTCAACTATGAAGCCAGAAAGGTATCGTCTCTACCCTGGCTCCTCCTCTCTCTCTTTCTATAACCTTGGGCAATTCCCTCCACTCACTCCATCAGTGAGAAAGATGGGGATAATATTAGTTCCCCTTTTAATGTCTATTAAGATTACATTTGCACAGTTCCTGGCACATGGCACACACTCCATAAACACCAATCACCTTTATGTTAAGATGGGATTTTAATTTAGGAGCCAGACATTCAAATACTCAGACATTTCTTTGGGAAATTTGGCATCATAAAATCACACAAGAATAACTTGACTGACCAACTTGCTAATGTCCTCTCCTAGGAGCACTTTAATTAATTACTTATGTTAATTAATTTCTCAATTGTTAATTGTGAAATTGTGACTTTATTGGTTATTAATTAATTAATGACCCAGTTGCATTTGAACAATACAGTAGCGATAAGTGCTCCATGCTAGCACGTGCATTAGACACTAAGGATTCAGTCATAAAAAGACAGTGTTTCTGCCCTAGAGAACCTCTGAGTCCAATGGGGGACACAGATAGACACACTGTGACCCCATAGTGAAAGCAACAAGAGCATCATGATGGAGAGTCACTCATCTCTCCCCTAAGTGAGAGCGTCTACATTGTGTTCAGTCTTCTTCACAGATGAGGAAACAGAATAGTAGGTAGTGCCTCTAACACCAGGCAGCTAGCTTCTCAGTCGGAGAGCCAGTATTCAAATTCACAACTTTTTGACTATAGTTTCTGATCCATGCTTTTCCCACTAACTTGCTCCATCCAGCTTCAGGACTTCCTGGACATCTGAGTAATGGATGTGGTCTTTGAGATTGCACAGCTTTTTCTCCTGACACATCCTTAACCTGAGGTAATAACAGATGAGGAAGACAGTGAGCAAGGGCTATAGTCTGAGCTGTTCCTCATGCCTGTATTTCCCATGCATCTGTCTTCCCACAGCCCCCAAATCAGCAGTCCTAGAAGAAATGCTTCACAACTTAGATTTCTGTGACATTTTGGTCCTTGGAGGAGACTTGGACCCAAGGCAGGAGTGCTTGGAACTCAACCACAGTGAGCTCCACCAACGACATCTGGATGCCACTAATTCTACTGCAGGCTACTCCATCTATGGTAAGACTGTGCTCAGCCCCCTCTGCCCTAGTGGTGTTCTCTCAGAATGTCCTTGTCCAAGGAATCACGGGTGTGGTGGCATCTATGGAGGTATACTGTGAAGCTTCAGGGGCCAGCTGGAGATCCTTGACCTCAGAGCATGGATTCCTAGACCCTCCTTTGGTGAGTTACGCCGGCATCTTGGGGACCTGTCCCACATCCTTACTCCTGGGGAAATCTGTAGAAAGTTGGTGGATGCCATCTCTTATAATGTTGAATCTTAGCAAATGTTATTTCAGTGAGTGGAAGATTGAGGCCAAACATACTACTCAGAGCCTGGTCTATATGGAAGGGCTATAGATCAGTATTGGGGTCTCCTCAGAACTTCTGATTTTGCACATTGTCTACCAAAAAACATCTCGAGTTCTTCTTACCCTTGACAAATTTAGAAGACCTGCAAGCCCCAGAAGCTCCAGCCGGTCTCCCCTGTCTTCTCTTCCTTCTCCTCTTCTGCTTTCTGATGTCAATTGTGGTCTCCCGGCACAGGTGTGGGCTCCATGAGTCGCTATGAGCAGGTATTGCATCACATCCGCTACCGCAACTGGCATCCAGCTTCCCTTGAGTCTCGGAGGTTTCAGATCAAGTGCTCAGAACTCAATGGGCGCTACACTAGCAATGAGTTCAACATGGAGGTGAGTGTGTCCCGTCATTGTTAGGGAAGCCCAGTATCTTCCATTCATTCCCTCATTTTTCAGGAGAACTGAACTGGCCCAACTGCCACTCCTGGTGAACACACCACTCTGTACTCTTCCCAGGTCAGCGTCCTTCATGAAGTCAGAGTTTCAGACAAGGAGCATGTCAACCACCTTATTGTGCAGCCTCCCTTCCTCCAATCTGTCCATCATCCTGAGTCCCGGAGTAGCATCCAGCACAGTTCAGGTAGGAAATCTAAGAGGAGAGACCTCAGGACACCAGGTGGCCATTGTGACTCAGACCATCCAAGAAACAAACAATTATGTTGCAGCAGCCATCAGTGCCCAGAACTGAGAGAGGGAACCCAGCAATAGAGAAGATGTGGGCCCTGCCTCTGAAGTGCTTACAGCCTCAATATAGAGCAGTCAAGTAAACAAGAAGATACATGTAACACATAATGACTGAGGTTGGCACAAAGGACTAGGGAAATTTTTTGCTAATCCTTTCAGGCCCAACTCAAAGTCAGGTCTTGTGTGAAGCTCTTCATGGCCACTTTACACACACTCACACATATACACATATACACATGCACAGCATTGCGAAGTCCTCTGCCTATACTTCTGTTTGAATACTTGCTGTATTGTGTTACCATCTGGTGGTCACTTGCATCTGTTCCTACTAAATTCCACACTGCCTGCTTCTCAGTGGGTGCTTCCCTATAATCGGAGGGGGAAAGCCAAAGATAGAGAATTTGCATTTATTGAGTGTCTACTCTATGCCTGTGTAGCAACTCTCATAGATTCATTTACTCCTCACAATTACCCATGGGATAAGAATTCTTAAATCCATTAAATGGATAATGAAACTAAAGCCTAGCCAGGGTAAGGTATTGACTCCCAGAGTTCTGCAGTTGAAAAGTGTTAGAGCATGGATTTTTCATGCACCTTTCCATTACGAGGACAGGTACAGCTTTTTTTGCCATAACATGTGACTTCCTTCCTCATTCCAGTGGTTCCAAGCATTGCCACGGTGGTCATCATCATCTCTGTGTGCATGCTCGTGTTTGTCGTGGCTATGGGTGTGTACCGGGTCCGCATTACCCACCAGCACTTCATCCAGGAGGCTGAGGCTGCCAAGGAGGCTGAAATGGATTGGGACGACTCTGCACTGACTATCACAGTCAACCCCATGGAGGTAATCCTCACACAGTATGGGGAGCTCTGGGTGGGGTGCTGCTTTTTCCACCCCGATCAACCCTTCCGGTGTCTAAAGCTGGCCAAGGGCCCTTTCTTCTGGAAGCCCTGCCCCGAGTAGTCCAGCCCCATTGATTGCTCCCATCTCCAAGCTCCTCCTGCCCTCCCAACTCCAATAGACCATACATTACAGCTGCATTCCATGATTTAAAATGTATTAACCGCTCTCACCCCGCAAACAGAATGAGAAATTTCTCAAAACAAGCACCCATGTGGTGTCTATCCCTTGCCTCCCCCATAGTATTTAGCTCAAAGCTGACTAACACTTAGGGACTCAGTATTGAATTTTTGATTAATTAACAGTGTAAATTAGATGGCTTTGCTCCATATTGCCTAAAGAGTTCACTTAGAAGCTCAGAATAGATTAACACAAAAATACAACAGCAACACCTGCCATTTATTCCATTTATTGAGCCCCCATTACTCCAGACATGTACAGGATGCTCTATATACACCACTTCATTCTCTCTTCCAACAATCTATGAACCATAAGTCATTGTCCTTGTTTACCAAGGTGGGAAACCAACTGAGAGGATCAAGAAAGTGCCCAAACTCATACAGCCAATATTCAAATGTTAGATTGTCTTAAAGATCATACCTACCCACTTATCCATCCTAGAGTGTCTAAAGCCCCTGCTCTGGACATGTGACTAGCAATGGCAGCCCTCCACCTCATGCCCTCTGGATGCTGCACAGTGGTAGATGCAGGCTTAGGGAAAAAGGGGAAGAGCAGGAGGTATCACCAGGAAATAACCAAGATGATCATCCCAACCTAGCACCCAGTTCCTCTTTAGCTAGTCTCATACTCTGAATTTAAAGCCAGTGTACCAACGTGACTCACTTTCTCTAAGCACATCACGTAGGTACAGTGATGAAGTTACCATTCTGGGGACTCTAGCATTCCCATCCTCTAAGAGCTGAGCCTTGAGTATGGAAAACCAGACCACTGTACCTGCAGCAGTCCAACCACCAGGCAAGAGTGTGCCTGATAAGGGCTAACCTGGTGGTGTTAAGAGTCAAGAAAACTTGAGAAGAAAGAGAATGTTGAGGGAAGATCCCTTGAAGGAGGCTGGTCTAAGGAAGGCCTTAAAGAGTGGGTAGAATGTGAGGGAGGCAAAGATAGGAGACAAGATATTCTAGAGAGGGGATGTAGCCAAGCAAAGAAACACACCTGTTGTGGCTTGGTTTACCAACTCAAAATATAAATCCAGAAATAAGATTTTGCTAGAATCACCAAAAAGCTGGAGGGAGGGTAAATGGAACTGGAATATGCAGGGCACAGTTGAGGATGTAAGTTAGGAGGAGAGAGGGAGGTGGAGAGGGTGAAAACTACAGACTTCATTCTTTGTATGAAGAATGTTGTACTCTCACCCGGAGAAGGGGCACAGGATTAAATGTCACCATCTCACTGAGAAGCAAACACTGAAAGCTTGGAAGGCTCCACTTAGATAGGCTCCAGAAACGCCAAAAAACAAGCCTTGGCAGGAGAGGTTCAGTACATGATGATGAATGAGATTGGCTTAAACGTCCATCCCACGATTTACACATAACATTTTACCTTAAATTCATGTCTTAGAATTTGCTGCTATGTCAGCAAATTGTCTTGAATCTTCTAACTTCCATTTCACCAGAAGTCATCCCCTCCAGAAAGTCTAGTTTTTAAACCCAAAGGTTTAGCATTAAGAAGTAATTCCAAGGGTCCCTGAATGCTTCCTTAGGAGAAGGAAATACAAGCTCCAAAGTGGCCTCTTCTCAGCCCCTGAACATTTCTCTTCTCTTCCTGGCATCCAGAAACATGAAGAACCAGGGTGTGGGGAAGATGATACGGAGGGAGAGGAGGAGGAGGAAGAAGCAGAGGAAGACATAAGCTCCAGCAGCAGCGACTCAGATGACAGCGAAGAGGAGGAAGAAGAGGAAGGGGTGGGCAGAGGCAGACATGGGCAGAGTGGAGCCAGGCAAGCCCAGCTGGAGTGGGACGACTCCACCCTCCCTTACTAGTGCCCAGAGGCCTGCTGCCCTGCCTGTGTGTCCCTTTTGTAGATCCCGACCTGATGTATGCCCATGTCCATCACACCTCGCCTCTGATTTCTATTTCTATGTCAGGTCTGCAAAGGCCTTCTCCAGTCTCATGGAACCAACCTATCCTTATGCCTTGGGTAGTCCCTGTGTTCCAGCCATGGGGCAGTTCCAGGAAGCCCAGTGTGGTCATCAGTAGGGACTTCAGGGTGGACTTTTTCCTGTAGCCTCCACTTCTCCTGCGCTGGGTTCACCCAAGATCCTTTCACCAGTCTGCTGAGTTCTAAATTTGTTCTTTTTGGTTAGGGAGAAGATTTATGTCACTCACCTCCACAGGTTCAGGGTCCCCAAGGCCCTTGGGTTCCAACTCACTGTGCGTGCACCTCACTAAATTATCGTCTCCACACAGACTGGCAAGTCCTTATGCTGACTCCAGGTGGCTTCATATGGGGACAATGGTTAAACTTCATGTACCTAAGGCCTTAGTGCTCAATACTTCGAAGGAAAGTCTTGCTGAAACAATTAAGTTTACAGGGAAAGGTATAAGCTTTCCCTCTCTCTCTCTTCCCTTCTCTCTCTCCCCTCACCTTGGAGAGCATCGTCTTCTGCTTCTTTATGAGGCTACATAAGCTTATATGGAAAGTATGAACTCCCATATGGGTCCTTGACCACAAGCAGAGCCTAATCCCCAGACAAAGCTATCTGAGCCTCCTGCCTGGGAAGCCACTGAGACTTGCATAGCTGCCTTGCCCAGGCCACTTACCACACAAAACCACAGGACCCAAGACCCATTCCACACAGGCACTTTCCCAGATGGCAGCCATGGCAAGCCTATGCCAGCAAGCAGAAAGAAGGGCTGATGAGAAGGCAAGCTAGGCTGATGTGGCTGGGCTCCCGCAGGACAGAGGTGACCCCGAGGCTGGCAAGGTCTAACCACCTAACCTCTTAGTCACTTACCTCCTATTACACACTTTTATCCCTCATGAGAAAATACAACTTTCTTGGGTACAATACAACACACATGAACTCCCTTGTGTCTAAAAATGAAAGTTTGGAAATTTTAGCTGCTAAGAACGTGAAGCATTTTTGCAGTAAAGGAAGCTTCTTTTTTCTCTTGAAATGAGAAACACTTTGAGTAGAGGGAAGATGTATCCAAAAATATAATTTCTTCCTTTCTTTCTTCTTTCGTTAATAAGGAAATCTTTTCCATCTTCATCCTAACATGGGCACCTTGCGAGGAGAATTGTTTCTATAGTAACCAGTCTGTGATCTTTCATGGCCAAAAGAATAGCAGGCAACAATTAAGGCCATGATAGGACTTCACCAGGCTCTGAGAACATGTTTGTTTTGAATATCTCAGATCCTTTTTGTCCTCAGTATGTACGAGCTGTCCCCATCCTCCTGCTCCTCCCCAAACTGGCACCATCTTTGTTCAGCAAGGCACAGAGCTGGTCCCTGGTGAAGAGGCATTCAGGTTCAAAAGAAAGTTCGGTATCTGTTCAGCCTGTCCCCCGTGTCATCAGAACAGAGTGTAGGAAACAGACCACTGCCAGCATCCTCTAGTCTGACCTCCACCCAGTGGGGCTCCAGGGCAGGCCTTTGTAACGTTCTGATTCAGGAGAACTGCCTTATGCAGCTATTTGCACCTGCTAACATGTGTTTTGCCTCTGTTCCTTCCTTTGGGCCTCCCAACAATCCTGTGAAGTGGTTGGTGCATCTGTCATGAGATAATTTTCATGATGAGTAATCTGAGACTGGGAGATTCAGTGTCCTGCTCAGAGTGGTTCAGAGGGAGGGACAAGACCAGATATCCTGACCTCCACTCCTGGTCCAGGACTCCACTTGTCTCCTGTGGACCTACTGTGTGCTGAGTGTGCTACCCACCTGCAGCTGTGGGGAAGGAATACAGCTGAATCAGATTAGCTGCTCCTCACAGTGCACTTCATAGTGACAGGAAACGAACAACCCTAGAAATTATACAAGACACGAGTGAAAGGGAGAGAGTCACAGAAGAGAGACCCACTCACAAACTCAATCAGTGCTCTTATTTTTCCCACCTTAGGGGGAAACACTGGAAGAAGTTTGGGGGTTTATATTCACTGAACAGAATACATATTTTTCCTGTGAATATTCCCAACCAAATAGTCCTTTTCTATCAGGCTGCTTCTGCACATCCACGAGGAGAAAATCCATAGGATTGGTTAGTCTTCACAATACCACCGTTTTAATAAAATGAGATTCTTTAGCTGGGCATGTAAAAACTGTGAAATTCTCCCAAAATTATGGCAGCAAAAGGAACATTTTATATCTTTAAAGCCAGTTGGTCTGGAATTAGGTTTTGATTTAAATATTTAAATCTAGCGCTTAAGCACACTTTTCTTTCTGCTCAATCTTTTTGGTTTGTTTGGTGGGGAAGGTGTTCTCATGTCCTCAGGTGGCTGCATTACTGATGCATGGTTGGTAAGTAGTTTGGAGCATTGTGAAATCTTTATATAGTTTTGGAGTTTTCTTCTTTTGGGGGGGTGCAGCATAGATGAATCATTTGAAGAGGCATTTGGTGACTAGACTCATTTGCAGAGAAACAATGGTGACAACCAAATCAGAGCCCTTTCCCTCAACTCTTGCTGGGAGCGGCCATTCTCTATATGCTGTCTCCAAAGATGAGGCACTTCAGTGATGCTGCTGTGTCAACAGGCATTTACCATGTTCCCAACACCCTACTCCTTCCCATGGGTGAGAATAGGACAGAGACAGTGATGTAAAAATAACAGAAGCTTTGGGAGGTATTCAGGCGAACTGTGATAATATAACTTGCCCTCTATCAGAAAGTCTGGCCATAAGTAAAGTGCCATTATTCAGCCCAGGCTGCAAGTGCTGACATCTGGAAACCAAAACTCCCAAAGGTCTCCCTCCCCCTGCGCCCCCTGCATCAAGCAGATGCAGGCACCTATGCAGGGGAACTGCTGACTGCCTTGGCCACATGTGGCCCAGTGTGTTGCTTGCCTTGCAACACACTGGATGACCAGATCTGCTATCCAGAGTTTGAAAGTAGGCTGAAGCCTCGCAGGTAACTCAGATGATGGGGGGAGGGGAGGAGGAGGTTGAAGAAGGGAAGGAAAAAGAGGAGGAGGAAGGAGAGGGGGGAGGAGGAGAAAGAGATTGAAATTGGAAAAGCCTAGCACAGAATGAGTTGTTTCAGTGGAGTAAGACAAACTAGTTGGTGACCTGCCCCCAAAACTACTAAAAATATATTAGAGTAGCTTGAACTCAACACTGCACGTGGGATCACTTCATTACCACTTTCTTAAATTTACTCAGTCATCCTATTAAGGATGATTAGACCAAACATCATTGCATTTAACAAGGGCTATACCTTATGAACAAGGATTGTCTAGTGAGAAGGCTCTTGGTAGGAAACAATGTCCCCCATTCCTATATGTCAGGGGTCAGCAAACTATCTACAAAGAGCCAATATCTTGGGCTTTGCGAGCTATGTGGTGTTTGTCACAAGTAAGATCAGCCCTCTGTATCTTCAGTTTCCAAATCCATGGATTCAACCAACTGCATATAGAAAATATTTGGGGAAAAAAAATGGATAGTTGTATCTGAATGAATTGAACATGTACAGACTTGTTAAATCATCATCATTCCCTAAACAATACAGGATAACAACCATTAACCCAGAATTCACACTGTATCAGGTATTATTAGTAATCTAGAAATTGTTTATAAATGGAGGGTGTGGATAAGTTATATACAAATACTATAACACTTTATGTTAAAAAAAAAAAAAAAAAAAAAAAACTTGAGCATCCCTGGATTTTGGTATCTGCAGAGGAGAGGAGTCTTAAAAACCAATCCTTACAGATACTTAGAGACAATCATAATCAGCTCTTCTCTTACAACATCAAAGCTGTCACAGACAGTATATAAACAAATAGATGTCCTGACAAAATTTTATCTAGGTTTCAATAAAAGTTTATTTATAAACACTGAAAAAGCAGGCAATTTGAATTCATATAATTTTCACATCACACATTTTCTTTAGTCATATGATATTTATTTTCAACTGTTCAAAAATATAAAACCTCTCTTAGCCTATAGGCTTCACACAAAAACTAACAGCCTGCCAGATTTGGCCCTACAGCCGTAGTTTCCCGACCCCTGCCATTGCCCAGAAAGCAGCCTTTCATTTTTGGGGAGAAAGCAAGCTGCTGTCCTAGCCCTCCCATCAAATCCCGGGCAGTCTTTACCTCCCAATGAACAACAGAAACCCCCACAGTCCTCAATTAAGCTCTTTTAAAAATGCATGTTTCAGGGGGAAGACAAAAGCAAACAAAACCCTCACATTTGTTAACTTTTTGAATTGACAAACATTCCTCAAGAGTTAAAAGCTGCAGATCTAGGAAACTGCCTAATTACAGAGCACACCCTCCACGGAGGCAAGTGTTAGCTCCCCAAGCTCAGCGCCCTCCCAGTGTGGCTCAGCCTATAATGATTTCTAAGAGGAGTGTTCATTATCTCAGACTGATTTTCATTTCAGCCCTGCTCATGCCATCACTCTAAAAATGATCCTAAAGACTTGCAACTATTTGAATCAATAGCAACATAATCAGTGTAAAGCTTGATCCAGCACACTTCAAAATTAGCAGTCTTCCTGGCTCTTACAACTCAATATTATTACCAAAAAGAAGAAAAAAAGAACTTTTTCTTAACCATTCCCTCATTTAAATTAACCAAATAGTTTTTACCAAAAAAAAAAAAAAAAGGTGGGAAAATGGGTTTAAATCTTTGAAAAAATCTGCCGAAAATGTAGATAATTTTCAGGAGAGATCATTTTCAGCCCTTGGGGGATTCCCAAAGCCTCCTGTGTGGACTCTGGCAGGCTGTGGATGGTGCACCGTTCTCCATCTGCATCAGATTTTTATTGAGGCTGACAAGCCAAAGCCCTTGGCGCAATTTAATTTTCACATAACCACTTTGCATTGTCCAGCTGCAGGCAAAGGAAATGAGCAATGAAAGTTCATAAGTCTACTCCAGCACCCTCATTTCCTGATTTTATTTCCTTTACTTTATAAATTTATTCTGTACCTGTTCTGTACCACTTGCTCTAGTTTTCCTTTTAGTGCCAACTGGAAAAAGAGTTGGCTTTACAGGAGCTGTGAATAAGGAGGCAGGCTTGACTCTGTCCCAAGGAGACAAAAAGAAAAAAATGTTAACCCTAGAAAGCTATCAGACATTCCCTGCGTGCACTCAGTGAACAGATGGGAATCTGTGTTTGCAGCTAGGTTCAGTGTAATTCAGCAGATCCTCACGGAGCCCCTGTGGCGGCCAGGCCTTGTGCCAGCAATAGGGGAAGGGAGAATGAAGGAGGCATGGCCCGCCCCTGGGGAGCTCCTGATGTTGTGAGCTGTTGGGACGTTTCCTTTGCAGCATGCGAGACTGTCCACCAGAAGTCAGAACTGTTAGAGACAGAATTTGAGGCCTGGCGAGGGAGGATAACTTAGCAGTTACCCACCATAAGTCAGATGGTCAGGGCAATGCTGGGGGCCCTGCATGCATCACTGAGGTAGACTGAGGAGTTCTCCAGGGAAGTGGGCAACGTCTCGCCAAGTGTTCCTCAGTTTTAACCAAGACTAAGTCTACTTATAGATGACAGCCGGTCACTCTGCCCATTAGGCAGAAATAACATGGCCGGCAGCTGAGATACAGCAAAACTAAGCCAGAGGAAGTCCTTAAGTAAGAAGAGCAGCCAGGTGGACCTCAAAAGTTAGGAAGGGTGATGCCGGAAGGGGGCTACCATGAGCCAGCCTGATGTGAGGGAGCCTCTTGGGCACCCAAAGTCAGAGCCAGAGTGCAAAGAGTGGCCGGCCTTGGGGGACCTGTAGGGGTTCACACTTGATGCGGTAGTTCTCTGGAAGGGCAGCAGCATCGCCGGGGAATGAGGGAGAAATGAAAGTTCTTGAGCCCCACACAGAAACTACTGAATCAGAAGTCTGGGGATAGGCAGTCCACATTTTCATGAACTTCCTGATTCTGATGTGCGCTGAAGTTTGGGAACCACTCACCGATGGTTGGGAACCATCTGTAAATGAGAGAAATGACTTAAGCTGGCACGGGGAGGAGTTGACTGTTAACCAAAAAGGTAAAATAACAGCTACTGTAGTGAGGGGCCAAAGCCTGGACCCGCCCGCCAGGCTGCAGTTCACAGGGCCTGAAGCAGCCCTCTCAGGGAACCCTGCTCCCCTCAGCCATGACGTGATTCCTGCCTGCCCCAGGCGAGGCTGTCAGGAGGGCACCCATCCCTAGGAAGGCTGCCTGGAAAGGAAACAATGAAAGTGCAGCAATGACCCTGCAATTTTGTCCAGGGCCCAACAGAGAGTGGCAGGGCCGTTTAAGGACACAGCCAAGTCAAGTGCTCAGTTTGTAATGGGACCGGGGCATGCAGTGTCACAGTGCAAACACAAAATTGGATGGGGAAGGGATGGCTTTTCCTGGAAGGGCAGTAATTCATTCTGGATGTTACTAACGATAGGAAACAAAGCAAACAAAAATATCCCTGCAGCCTTATCTACAGTCCGAATCTGTCCGGGCCCTCTAATACCTAACAGCTCCAGAGCTGCCAGGCTCCACCAATGCTCTTCTCCTAGATGCCTGAGGTTCACCTGTTATTGACTCATAGCTTAAACTCTGTGCAAGTCCATAGACTCTTGGCAGGATCTCATTGGCACTTTTCTGTCATTTACCCAGCTGGGGAGCAGAGTCTCCTTGTATAAGGAGAGACTGGGAGTCAGAGTCTCTCTGGGCCTTGGGGTGGAAGGACAGAGGAGGGACTGTTTAGGAAAGAGCTCATGCTTGTGAGTCCTCAGAACCCAGACTCTCTCATGCTCAGAACCACAGCAGTGTCCACCCTGAGTCCTCCTGAATGGCCTAAGGGGAACCCTCCATTTCTGTCACCCAGCTTGGGAACAGATCTTCTCATTAAATGCCAACCAATCTCCTGATACCAACACAGAGATCATACTGCAAATAACTCATCTAAGAAGTTTGAATCCATTGCAAGGAAAGAATGGTGCTTGTCACCTGTGTGCCTGCAAGCAAGTGTGGGGGAGCCATGCAGGAGAGTTTTTCTTAACAGACTGGCCTCTCTGGGTGAACCCCCTGATGACACATTTCTCTCCCAAGACTCAGGGCAATGTTGTATGTTTCCCTTATGTTAGTGATTTATTACAAAAGCCTCCTGGGGGACAAAAGGACACAAGGTGGGCTTGCAGGCAGGGTCGGTTCTCATTGGCAGGCATGGACTGTGTCAGGGGAGACAGGACAGGATTGGAATAGGGTTATGGATGGAGAGCCAGGAATGCAGAACCAGGCATGACACCAGGTGTGAGGGTTGGGTGGAGACAATGAAGGTCATTCCTTGGGACACACAAGGTGATCACCAGGAAGGCAGCACCAGCCATTTATATTTTGTTAGAAACAATGGCGAGGACCTCCTCCTGACACCAGGCTGGGGATTCCTGGCTCCTGCAGAACATTACTGATGCCTGTAGGCCACTGAGATGACACATCCCCTGAGTCAGGGCCCCACCCTAAGAGGACTTTTACCTGGATTAAGTGGAACCATACGACCCTGGAGCTGTGGTTGTGTGAGCCTAGCACAGACCTCAGACACTTGGCCCCCCTGCTGTCACAGGCCACTTCCTGAAGGTGAGCAGGCCACTGACTTAGCTCCAGGGTGAGCACCACCCCCAGGCCCCAGCAGGTGCTCCACAGATTTTGAATTGAATTAAATCTCAGAGATTATTTGACCTTGATGAAAAGATTCAGTTTAAAACATTAAGATTCCCCCCGTGGCAAAAGACTCCACCACTTTCTCTCTTGGTATGTAAGCCCAGGTCCTTTCTGTTATCAAGGGACAAGAGGTGGGAGTGCAGTGGGCAGAGGACAACATTCTTGCTGCCCATGGAAGAAAACAGGAGTGGGGTTGTCTGCACAGCAGCCCTCCCGAGCCCCTAACCTTGAGCATGGGGAGATGGACCATGATGGGCCCCAGGTGCTCTGCCCTGGGGAGTGGTCATAGGCAGATTTCCACTGGAGGACAAAAGCCTTGATTTCTTAATGACCTGGCCCTGTGCCGCCCTCCAGTCCCTTTTATCAGATTTACTGCAGAGGAAATTCATCAACATGAAGCTCATTCCCGGCAGACTAATGAAAAGAGGGCAACAGACTTGAGAAGAGGCAAACGCAGACGGTGTGTATTAATCATAGGCAACAGAAACATGCTGGCTTTAATGTCTGTTTGCTTTTATCTCAAAATGAAAATGCATCCCTGTTACCAAGACTCTTTTTACTGAGCATTTCAGAACAGAAATTGAACATGCACACATATGCGGGTGTAGACACACACACTCTGAGCATTCTTTCCCCCCCAGTGGAGCTATCAGAAAAATGAGCCCACAGTTTGTGTCTATTTGAAGAAGCAGAGAATCACCCACAAGTCTCAGTTACAGACTCCAGCACCTGTGTGGGAAGGGCAGGGAAGGATACTGTAGGGCTTTTGTGATTTGGGGGAGGGGGGGATTCCTTTTGCCTATAGGTCACCAATGTGAATACGATGTGCTCACCACCACCACACTCCCAGACTAAAGTTCATCCATCCTGGCCAATGTGGAGCACAGAAGCTGGGGCCCTACTGTGTGAGATTAAGATTTCTACTCATTTTCACTAGCCAAACTCCAGGTGGTGAAAATACAGCAAAAGCTTTTTCTGGGAGAAGGAGGTTAGATTTGATACCCAAGGCAGATTATTCAAAAGGTAGAAGGATAGATATTGAAGGAAAATGTGCTTCAGAGGTGGAGAGGGAACAGGAAGGTAGGGTAGGAACAACCTCCACACCTGGGAAGCCACAGTATCACTTTGTATTTAAAGCTGTCTCCAAGTTTCTAAAAAAAAATCTATGGGGAGGTCCGGCCAGCTGACCACAGAGGCAGGCAAATCGATTGCTTCCAAAGGGCTGTTTGAAGATGATTCCAATTCTTAATTGAACTAGTTGTGATGGATCAATCCCCCTGATTGCTTCTATCCTGACCTTGGTGGCTTCCAAAAAGGAATGTTGATGCCCTGAGATAGACAAGGTTAGTGGAGATTGAAGATAACCAGTTGGTGAGTTTAGAAAAGAAATTGCATGTGGAAGTTGGTTGTTTTCAGAGAAATTTGTAGGTATTAGAGTGGGGTTTATTATGTTATTGACATGAACATTTTAATGTTGGTAAGAAGAGCATCAGAAGGATTTAGTGGGATGTTCATTTTAAGAAATTATAGAGTCTTATCAGAGAGAAGTAGGCTAAGGACAATGATAATATATATGTGTGACACACTCACACCTACCAAAGCCATATACATTTCTATAATACAGCAGATTTAGAATGACGAGGCCAATGGTCCCAATATATGTTAAATTCCTTAGAAGCACTGATTTGGATATCACACATTTTTCTTGTTGTTTACTGTTAGTTCTCAAAGCACTGGAAACAGTGGCTGGAACATATAATAAATAGTAGGAATTTGGCAAACATTTGGAAACTGAAGGTCTGGCTTGTGAATCTGGGTAGAGATTCAGCAGTGTGACTGCCCCCACGTTGAACGAGAGAACTGGGTCAGCTACACGAGAGACCTTTGCGAATCACAGATTCCATGTGCTAAATTCAACCAGCGCAGGCAGGGGGCGATGTTGTACACAGTGGGTCTGTGCACTTAGACTGCAGCTGCTGAAAACCCCCCAGGGCTGCGGGGGCTCCCCTCCTGTTGTCTCTGCCATCGCCCCCCAAAACTTGGTGAAACACTGTCGAATTTGTCACCGTGAGGCATAATTTTGGAATTCAATGTAAAGGTTCTGGGTTCAGCCAGTCTAGATCTAGTGAGCTCTTCTTTCAGCCCTTAGCTTCTCCTTCATCTGGAAATGCCACCACCATTTAGGACCCAGGGACGGCTGTTCATCCCCAGCTGCTCAGCTCGGGGTATGTGGAAATGGGATTTGACAGAGAGGTGAGGTGTGCTTTCTCTCCTCCCAGCCTCTGTCTAATCGAGGGGCTGCAGCAGCCTCCTCTCACAGAATCACCTTTCACCATTACCACCTGGCCAGAGTCCCCCACTGTAGCCAGCTTCACCTCCAGGAGTATGCCTGACACACATCAGATTTCCCAACTCCTCAAGCTGCCTCAACAAATGAATCTCTTTAGTCTAGAAAATGTGCTTATTTAATAAATATACTGTTGTGTGTATGAGTGTGATACAATACAAACTTTGGGATATCTCATTAGGACTATATGAATTTATAGTAAATTGAACCTAATTTCTAAGAGTGCACAGTCTCCTCAGTTGACAAGGTTGCCTTTTCCCTGACTGGCCCTTTTCTTAGAATCCTCTCCCCTGCCCAACGGAGCTGTCACATCCAATTCAGACTTGCACAGCGAGGGGTGCCGAGACTGTACGAATACAAAGACCTTGGGAAATAAGAACCATCCCAGGAATCTGTCAGGCTTCTTTCCATGACTGTGATCTGACCCATGTTTGAATCATGAACTTTAAATTTCTAACAGTTACAATTCTTGCAGTTTCCAAGTAATTTGTTAAATGCCTCTTCCCCACAGATTTTTATTTTTAGCCGTGGCTTGTACATGCCTACAAACTGATTCATGTTGGTGGTCATTATGACACTTTCTGTGAATTGGTGAATAAATATGATTTTAGAATTTCACAATAAAAACAACCTCTGAGAGTGTTTATTGTTTGGACTATTTGATGAGGTGAGACACTGAGAACTGCTTTGGCTGGGGCGGGATTCCCTGGAACCCACGCTTGGGGAAGATATGTGGGTGGGATGGGAGGGTGGGACGCAGAAAACTGTACCCTATGGGGGATTCAGTCAGGACACCGTTACACTGGAGCTGAACTTGACAGCATCTTTGATTGATCCCTGAAGTAGGGTGTTCTTACTACTAAACCAGAAATGGGCACTGCCCTGGGCCAGCAGGAGTGGACAGACCAGCTCCATCTTACTCTTCCATGCTGCCCAGATGCCAGCCAAGGCCACCTTACCCCTGAAGCCCACTGAAGATGGGCTCTCTAACTACCCAGCATTGCTAGAGACCCAGAGCACTGTCCTAAGGTTCTGCAAGGCATGGCTACTTAACTCTATCTCAGTAGAGTTAAGCTCTACTGTTTGCTTGAGTTCCAGAGGGAAGCAAGGAAAATTCCAACAAAGTGTTCTTGGAAGTGTTGGTATCATGGAGACAAGTCACTGTGCACATGACACAGCAACAGCCACACCTCACCACAGGCATCCTTGTCCTTCAGACTCCTTTTGACCCCTCCCTAGCCTTCTGCCATCTGCCTGCCCTCTCCACCTCTCTCCTCTCTCCTACTCTCATGTCTCTTCTTCTTCCTTGGATATAGAAAACAAGTTCCTTTTCTTTTCTCTTTGAAAAGAAGTTTCATTATCTTTTCTTCATTGCCTTGTCTTCTTCCAGAATCCATGCCTGTGCTTCTACCTAAGCAGTTTTAATCACAATTTTCTCCCAAATACAGATCATTCATACCTTAAGAGGATGCTTTTTGTCTGATATTAAGACAGGATATTTTCTACCTCATTTTTACCATGTGGAACTCATTAGTCATAGAGTCATCAAGGGACCTAAGAAGGCTGAGTCTGTTTAGTGGTCCTCCCATTGTTACCTTGGTAACTTCCATGCACTTGCATGGGCACATGTGCGCATGCATGCACGTGTGCACATGTGCGCGCACACACACACACACACACACACACACACACACACACATTCCTGTCCCTTGGGCTTCCCTGGAGCCCCATGCCACAGCTCACTACCAGTTCCCTGCCAGTCACACCCAAACAATCCAGACTTATGTCCTTGCTATCTGACTAATAGATTCTTCACTATCTTTCTGTGTCTATTCATCTGTTTTAACAGCATCCCCATCAGCTCCATGGCAGCCTACTCCCTGACTTCTGTTTCTCAGGCTCCATGCATGCCATGAAGCTGACTACACAAAAGTTCCCCTGGGAGGTGCCTCTCAGGCTGAAGGACACATAGAGTTCCAGCAACTTACACTTTCAAAGCAAAGTCTCTGGTGCTCCAAGGATTCCTGAGTCCCTTGAGGCAAATGAGCTATGTTCTTTTTTAAATTTTTTTATTAAATCATAACTGTGCACATTAATGCAATTATGGGGTACAATGTGCTAATTTGATATACAATGTGGAACGCTCACATCAAACTTGTGAACATAACCAACACCTCGCTTATTTGTTGTGGTAAGACATTTATACTCTAAATATTAATAGTTTTAAAATGTACCTACCATTGCATTATGCACAGATTAGGTCTCACCAAATACCTGAAAAAGTCTTGGTTTGTCTGGTCTGAATAAAGGGCTTTATATTAAGTCAACCAGACAGAGGGCAAAAAACTTACAGACAACAAAAACAAATTTATGAACTATGGGTAAAAGTCCTGGGCAGAGGTTTTATCACAATCATATGTGTGTTTATTTTCTAGTGATGAGCCTGGTATACAGCAAGGGCTCAGAGATAATTTATTAAGTTGAATTGAATTAAACCCCCTCAGATCCAAGATTCTCAATGATCTGGTCTCAACCTAAGCTTTCCTCCTCTTATTGTCTAGTTGCTCAGTATGAATCTTAGGTCTTGGTAGTCCCAGAGTATGTGGGGAATGGTCCCATCTCCACAGGGGGCTGGAGAACCTGCAGCCTTAAGTCTACTTGTGGCCTTCTAGGTACTCAGCTGCAGCCTTTTGACTGAATCCAAATTTTATAGAACAAATCCTTTGATTAAAAAGGGGGTGAAGAAGAAAACCATGAAGCTTTTCTTGCCTCCTTTGGTGCTTCGAAAAGAACCATCTGGAAATCAGAAGGCCTCAGGCTTCCACCCCTATGCTAAGACCAGAACATGTTAGAAAAGTACGTTAAGGTACAAACCTTCCAAAAGTTTCTCTGTGTCACTTTAGCAGTTTTAGAATAAAGCTGAATGGCCTAAGGCTTGGAAATGTTTTCCACTAAACAAGTTTTGTCATGGGAATTATTTTTCTTTTTTTCTTTTTTTTTTTTTGAAACAGTGTCTCACTTTGTCACCCTTGGTAGAGTGCTGTGGCCTCACAGCTCATAGCAACTTCCAGCTCTTAGACTAGGAGATTCTCTTGCCTCAGGTTCCCGAGTAGCTGGGACTACAGGCGCCCGCCACAACACCCGGCTATTTTTTGGTTGCAGTTTGGCTGGGGCCAGGTTTGAACCCACCACCCTCGGTATATGGGGCTAGCGCCCTACTCACTGAGCCACAGGTGCCACCAAGGAATTATTTTTTATACATGTATTTTTTTAAGCACTAACGAGGTACTAGGAATTATGCTGCACTTAACTTCATTTCAACTTCACAAAAAATGTTATTAGGTGAATACATTTATATCTCCATTTACAAACAACGAAATAAAGCACAGAGAGACAAAGAAATTAATCCAAGGCTACAAACCTGCTAATACCCCTATACACACATATACAGATATACGGCCTTTTATTTTCATGATACCTTAAGAAAACCACTTAATAGTCACGGCACCAATGGTATGTGACAATTGGGCTTTCATTTTTCTCATTTGTAAAATGGTGATAATGGTAACTTTCTTAAAGGACTCTTATGATAATTAAATGAGATCATTTCTGTAGCATCTGCCATAATGCCCAACCCTTTAGGTACTCATTAGATAATTACTATTTCAATATCGCCTCATAATGGATAGAGTAGGTAACTCCTTCATTTATCCATATCTTCCTTTCTTCACTCACTGAGTGAATTTATTCATTCAGGGGTTCTGTGGTCAAGCCTGGACAAAATTGTCCGTGGTGGCTTCCTGTTAAACTCCTCAATGCAGATTTTCTTCAGAAAGAAAAGAAAGAGAAAGGGCAGGGAGACATACAAAGAGTTGCTGCATATTTACTTAGGACCAAGATCTTATTGGTACTCCCTAATTTAATCCTCCCAGAAGCCCCATGTAGAAAATATCTTCATCCCCATTTTATAAATAAAGAAACTACATTCCAGAAAGATTAGATCTCCTGCCCAAGGTCACACAGCTGAAGAGAGGCAGAGGCCATATTCCTTCACAGATGTTGTATTCTGAATACTGTGCTTGTATCTCGGAGCCAAATGTTTACCCAAACCTCTAGGGAATTAACTAGCCTTGAAGAATAAAATGTCTCCTTGAAAAAGCAGAACGTGTGATACTAGAGCCTAGTGACAAATGCCATTTTCCGTTTTAGCGCCTCGAGCTACAACAAGTCCCAAAACACATACCAGATAGAAACTGAAAAGCCCTGATTAGACAACTACAGTTCCAAAAATAAAATGAGTGTTAAAAAAAAAAAAGTAAGCCAAAGAAGACTGAAAACCAACACAAGAGTAAATCTTGTAGAAATATGCACTTAGAAACAAGAATAAATGGGCCTCATTTCCAAGAGCAGTAATACCAGAAGACCATCCTCCAAGTCTCTGACAACCTCTGTCTTGAAACCTCCAATGACCCTGGAGACACAGAGTCAGTAAAGTCTTTATTCATTCATTTATCTATTCATTGTTAAAGGTGTTCTACCATTACTGCACTTATTCATGCCCCCCTATGCTAAGTAACAGGGACACCCACAGTACTAGATTCCTGCCTTCACTAAATTTATAGTCTAGGGGAGGAGAAAAGTAATTATTAAACAATCCTATAAATCAATGGTTCTCAACCTTCCTAATGCCGTGGCCCTTTAATATAGTTCCTGTGGGTCACAACCCTCAGGTTGAGAATGACTGCTATAAATAAATGTATAATTGCTCTTAAAGTGAACACTATAAAGGAGGCCCATGTGGAGCTAAGAGCATCTATATTAGGGTGAATTGCCATAATCAGGAAACTAAAAGGTTCCCTAAAGACCTAAGGAGTAAGTTAAGAGAGAGAGAGAGAGGAGTATTGGTGAAGCTTCTTAGGTACAAACAAAAAAGGCATTGTTAGCTAGTTGAAGACAGCAAGCATTTATGGAGGAATATATTAGATAGTTCATGGAATCATTGGGAGGACAGAGAATCTAGGCTTCCAGAAGCACCTTCTCTAGCAGAAACAAACTGAAGCATGATATGGACTAATGATCTATAAGGATTTCCAACTTACTTTCTTCTCTCCATTTCTATCACTAAGCCTTTCATTCCAAACTCCTCCTGTGATTTAACCTCCTGACATGCCATGTCTCAGCTGAGATGAACCACCTGAAAGAGGGTCACTGAGTGTGGAAGGGTAGGCCTGAAGATACTCCTAATAGGCTCAGATCGCTCAGATCACTCCTCAAAACTCACCACAAGAGCTTCATGACCTCAAGATAAAACTGAAACCCACCTCATGACACCTGATACCATTAATGAGCTGCTCATGACCTACATGTAACAGACACATCCCAGCACTTCTTGCTAGTGTGAATCCTGCATTTTAGAGCTCATCCAGGTGCCCATCAGATTTAGCTCAGTAGATGTAAGACTGGAAGAAAGAGAGGAGTGGTCACAAGAAGCCTTCTGAAACAAGTAGGTATTCATCTGCAACACTGGTAATGGCCAGCCACAAGCCTCCTCTGATAAGACATGTTTTAGAAAATATGGAAAAACTGCATTGTGTATTATCGTTCATTGATAAATTATAATGTAATTTTCAGCTTATGAAAATATGTCAACTCTGTCACTTGGTAGGGGAGCAATTTGATTTAAAAAGGGGGGGGGCATACTTTCTATCTCTGTGTGCTTACTTTCTATCTCTTAACAGCAGCTGGAATGTTACCATGAAAGCCTACTGCTAACAGATTTTGACCTAAACTATAAGCTGTTCTTCCACTATATACAAATTACCTCCAACTTAGACTGCATTTGACAGAGGGTCATAGGGCAGACTGCTCATCACCAGAAAAGTGATGAAGGCTTTCACAAATTGGCAATACATGTGTGTGTCCAGGACTCCTGGGCCAGGTTTGCTGCCAGATTTCCTCAACTCATTCAGGCAAGAAAAAGTAAATATTGTGTCCAGGTTTAACAATAAAGGTGATGTTGGTGACATTGAAGAATAGCCACTTTAGTTGAGAAAATAAAGATTACAGTTTTTCAGAAGAGTCTTCTGGCTTAGGTGAAACCCCTGAATTCATACTCAAGCTTGCTCTGACAGCCCATTTTGAAGGGAGCCCCGTTTCTGAGATTAGGGCCCCAGGAGTATTTGCTCTGGATAGCGAAAATCTTAACCCAGCGCAGAAGCATTTGAATGTATTCTTCATGACAAAAACATCCTGTAGGGAGTGCTAAGGCAGACTAGTCTTTGGATGTTTTTCTCCTGTGTGAGAGGTAAAGTATGAAGGGAGGGGCTGAGAGTGTACCCACCTACGATCAGGGGGCAGTTTATGGTCATATTGTATGGATATGAAGGATTTGCATTTTCAGGGATAAAAATATTTCCCTCAAGTAGGCTCTTCTGTTTTGGGCAAAATCATGCACATTAAAAACATCCCCCAAATCACAGAACTTCAGATTTCCACTATTCATTTTGACTAATACACCAGACAGAGATAGAGAAGAAAAGAGGGAGAAAGAAAGATAGAATACATGAAGGGAGAGGGGGACGCAGGTAGAAGTAATAGTCAGATCTTCTACTTTTTTCAGTTTCATTATATGTTTAATTTACTATAAGAATTTTAACCCAGAAATGGGAAAAAATAAATACTGCAAGTTTTTTAAAATTTGGATGTGAAAAACATGTATACAATAGGCACAGTGAGAGTTAAAAAAATAATTAGCCACTCCAAATAAATTCACAGTTAAAAACTAACTGGACAGATTGTTACATAATCAAAGTGATAATTTCTGCAAAAGTACTTCATTATAAACAAGGTTGTGTGTGTGTCCAAGAGAAAGAGAAAATAAGAAAGTATGGTTAGTTAAGACTTAAAATATTATGAACAGGAATCCATATTTTAGAGAGAGTTGTTTAAACTCTTTAGATATAATTATCAAAATCTATACAGTATATTTGTTTACCAGCTAAAAAGAGATCAGAAATGGTTTTTTTTCAGAACCCAATAGAAAAAATGGGCAAAGGAAATGAACAGACAATTCACAGAATAGGAAACTTAAGAAGCTAAAACGCATATAAGATATTCCCAAACTCATTGGTAACTATGGAAGTGCAAGTTTAAACCCAAATCAGACTTTACAGATCCATTGGACTGGTAAAAACTACAGATCTGGATAGCAACCAAGTTTGTTGAGGACCTTGTGTGCAGGTCCTGAGAGTGCAAGCAGAGATAGCCCTCTAGGAGCAGCCAAGCACCATTACCCAAACCAGGAACCCCTCTCAGAGTCATCCCCAAAGAAGCTCTCTTAGGCACACATGATAAAGTGGTAAATGCAGCATCATTTGTAATACCAAGGAATTAAGGCCATCTATAGAAATGGACACTGGGCAATGTGATGATATGTTCAACTTTTAGCCTCAGAAAACACATGTCAACAAAAGCAGAACCAGGAGATGGAACCAGTTGAAAGAGTTATCTGCCAATCAGAAACACTTGGTTTAGACTTTACTCAAGCAAGTTCAAAAGGAATTAAGACGATTTATAGAGGAGGCAGAGATAGAAGGCAGACTAGAGACAGCTCCTTTGTGCTATGCATGGTGAGACTGAAGGACTATATCCACCTCTAGCTGAGTGGTCCTACCCAGAAACATCACTTTGGGGGCACAGGGAGACAGCAGAAGACTCCAGATGATAAGGAGGTCAGGAACAGTGGAGAATCAGCACAGAGAACTGATATCACATAAGGGGAAGAAGAAATCCCCAGAGAGATGGAAGCCCTACTGGAAGATACCTTAAATGAAAATTTCCCAAATATCACCATAGATTCTGACACAATCCTTTCAGAGGGATATGGAACCCAAGGTCCTCTCACCTCAAACAGAGCTTCTCCAAGACACATTGTCATGAACCTGTCCAAAGCTAAGATAAAAGAGAAAATTCTGCAAACAGCCAGGAGTAAGTGCCAATTGACCTCTAGGGGCAGTCTACTCTCTCCATGGTGAGAGTGGACTTCTCAAATAAAACTTTTCAAACCAGAAGAGAATGATCATCTAATTTTAACCTTCTTAAACAAAACAATTTCAGTCCAGAATTCTATGACCTGCTAAGCTAAGCTTTAAAATTGATGGAGACATCAAATCATTTACTAATATGCAAACATTGAGGAAGTTTACCACATCAAGACCAGACCTACAGGAAATACTTAGACCTATTCTACACACTGACCATCACAATGGACCACCAGAAAACTGAACATCAAGAAACTTAAGGACAAAACCCAGCTTCTACAATGACACAAAGGATAAAACTAAACAATGGACTTTCATAAAATAAGATGAATAGAACTCTACCATACTTATCATTATCTTAATAAATGTTAATGGCTTGAATTCCCCCACTGACGAGGTATCAGGTGGCTGATTGGATAAAAAAGCACAAACCAATGATATGTTGCCTACAGGAAACACACCTCTCCTTGAAGGACAAAGCAAGACTCTGTATGAAGGGATGGAAAACAATATTACAGGCAAATAGAAATCAGAAGAAAGGAGGGGTCACAACAACTTGCAGATACAAGTGGATTTAAAGCAACTTACATCAAAAAATACAAAAATGGAGACTATATTAGTCAAGGGAACAATACAACAAGAAGACATTTCAATTCTAAATATTTATGCACCCAACTTAAATGCTCCCAGATTTATGAAACAGAGCAATATGATATCCTATAACACCACAATAGTAGGGGACTTTAACACTCCTCTTACAGATCCTCTAAAACAGAAATCAAACAAAGATACAAGGGACTTAAACTGTGACCCTAGAAAACTGTGCTTAATAGACATATACAGAACACACCATCCCAAAGCTAAGGAATATGCATTCTTTTCTGAGTCCTTGGAATATTTCTCTAAAATAGATTATATCGTAGGATGCAAATGAAACCTCAACAAATCAAAAGAACTGAAATTATACCTTGTATCTTCTCAGACCACAAGGCAATAAAGGTGTAACTCAACTCTAACAAAAATTCTCATCCCCACACAAAGACATGGAAATTAAACAACCTTATGCTGAATGACAGTTGGGTCAAGGAAGAAATAAAAAAGGAATCATTAACTTCCTCAAACCTATCAACAATGAAGACACAAGCTGTTAACAAAACCTGTGGAACACTGAAAAAGCAGTCATATGAGGATAATTTATTGCATGAGATACTCGTATTCAAAAAACAGAAAGAGAGCACATTGGCAACCTAATGAATCATCTTAAAGAAATGAAAAAGGAAGAGTGATCCAATCCCAAACCTAGCAGAAGAAAAGAAATAACCAAAATTAAACCAGAAATAAATGAAATTGAAAACAAAAGAATCATTCAGGAAATTAATGAAACAAAAGTTGGTTCCTTGAAAGGATAAATAAGATTGATAAACCATTGACCAGATTAACTAGAAGTAGAAAAGTAAAATTTTAAATAATCTCAAACAGAAACAAAAAGGGGAAATAACAACTGATACCAAAGAGATGCAAGAGATTATTTCTGACTACTATAAGAAAAACTTTATGCCCAGAAATTTGACAATATGGAGGAAACGGTCCAATACCTGGAATCACACCATCTCCCTAGACTTAACCAGGAAGAAATACCATATACACTCGAGTATAAGCCGAGTTTTTTCGGAACAAAATTTGTGCCCAGGTCGGGTTTTTCGGCACAAATTTTGTGCCGAAAAAACTCAGCTTATACTCGAGTATATAGGTATCTCTTCAACAGACCAATATCAAGCACTGAGATTTCAGAAACTATAAAGAAAGCATCCAAAAAAAAAAAAAAAAAAAAGCTTGGAAATAGATGGCTTCACATTAGAGTTCTATCAGACCCTCAAAGATGAGCTTGAACCTCTACTGCAGAACCTATTCCAAAACACTGAGAAGGAAGGAACTTTCTGCAACACAGAAAGTGTTGTGTTGATGAAGCAAACACAACCCTGATAACAAAACCAGGAAAGGACCCAACTAAAAAGGAGAACTTCAGACCAATTTCCCAATTTTACTAATGAATATCAATGCAAAAATACTCAAAAAAAAAAAAAATCTTATCTAATAGAGATTTCAGCTACACATTAAAAAAATTATACATTGGGTGACAACTGTGGCTCAAAGAAGTAGGGTGCCAGCCCCATATGCCAGAGGTGGCAGGTTCAAACCCAGCCCCAGCCAAAGAAAAAAAAATTATACATCTCAACCAAGTAGGCTTCATCCAAGGGATGCAAGGCTGGTTTAACATATGCAAATCCATAAATGGTAATTCACCATATTAATAGAAGCAAAAACAAAGACCATATGATCCTCTCAATAGATGCAGAAGAAGAATTTGACAAAATCTAGCAACCTTTTCTAACAAGAACACTTAAGAAAATAGGCATAGGTGGCACATTTTTAAGCTGATCGAAGCTATCTATGACGAACTCACAGCTAATTATCTCCATACTGAACAGAGTAAAACTGAAAGCTTTTCCATATAGAACTGGAACCAAACAAGGATGTCCACGATTGCCACTATTATTCAACATTGTGCTGGAAGTTCTAGCCAATGCAATCAAGCAAAAGAAAGATATAAAGTGTATCCAAATATGGGCAAAGGAGTCAAACTGTCATTCTTGGCTGATGATATAATCTTACATGTAGAAAACCCCAGAAACTAAACCACAAAACTCCTGGAAGTGATTAAGAAAGACAGTAATATCTCAGGGTATAAAATCAATGTCCACAAATCAGTAGCCTTTGTATATGCCACCAGCCAAGTTGAGAAGCAATTCAAGGATACAATTCCTTTCATAGTAGCTTCAAAGAAAATGAAATACTTAAGAATATACCAAACAAAAGACAAGAAAGATCTCTACAAAGAGAATTATAAAACTAAGAAAAGAAATAGTAAAATACATTAGCAAATGGAAGAACATAACATGCTCCTGGCTGGGAAGAATCAACATTGTCAAAATGTCTATTCTGCCCAAAGCAATCTACAGATTCAATGCAATCTCCATTAAAATACCAACATCACATTTTGAAGAACTGGAAAAAATAGTACTTTCTTTTGTACAGAAGCAGAAAAAAAATCATCTAGCTAAGGCGATTCTTAGTAATAGAAACAAAGCCAAAGGAATCACCCTATCAGACTTCAAGTTAGATTACAAGTCCACAGTGATCAAAACAGCATGGTATTGGCACAAAAATAGAGACAGAGGCATATGGAACAGAATAGAAAACCAAGAGATGTAACCAGTCTCCACTTGCCATCTGCTCTTTGATAAACCAAACGAAACCACACACTGTGGGAAAAGAATCCCTATTCAACAAATGGTCCTGGGAAAAGTGGATAACCACATGTAAAAGAGTGAAACTGGACCCGCACCTCTCACCACTTACAAAAAGGGACTCAAGATGGATAAAAGACTTAAATCTAAGACATGAAATGATAAAAATCTTAGAACAAAGTGTGGGGGAAACTCTTGATGATGTTGAACTGGGGAAAGATTTTATGAAAAAGACTCCAGTGGCCATTGCAACAATGGGACTTAATTAAGCTGAAAACCTTCTGCACAACTAAAGGCACAACAATTATACCAAAAGGACAACCTTCAGAATGGCCAAAGATATTTGCAAGATGTGAATCTGACAAACAGCTGATAACTAGAATCTACCGAATGTCAAATTAATCACATCTACCACTGGGCAAGAGACATGAATAGAACCTTCTCCGAGAAAGACAGATGAATGGCTAACAAATGTTTGAAAAAATGCTCATCATCCGTAATTATTAGAGAAATGCACCCTGAGAATATTACCTAACTCCAGCAAGAATAGCCCATATCACAAAGTCTCAAAGTTACAGATGCTAGTATGGATATGGAGAAAAGGGAACACTTTTGGGCAGTGCCTGTGGCTCACAGGAGTAGGGCTCTGGCCCCATATACCAGAGGTGGCAGGTTCAAATCTGGCTCCCAGCCAAAAACTGAAAATAATAATAATAATAGAAAAGGGAACACTTTTACATTGTTAGGGGACTGCAAACTAATACAACCTCTTTCGAAAGAAGTATGGTGAACCTCAAAGAACTCAAATTGGACCTCCCATTTTGATCCTGCAATCCCATTACTAGGCATCTACCCAGAAGACAAAAATCCTTTTACCACAAGGACACTTGCACTAGACTGTTTATCACAGCTCAATTTACATTTGCCAAAATGTGCAATCAACCTAAATGCCCACCAACCCAGAAATGTATTAAGAAACTGTGGTATATGTATACCATGGAGTACTATTTAGCCATTAAAAAAGATAGAGACTTTACAGCTTTTGTATTAACCTGGATGGGGTTGGAACACACTCTTCTCAGTAAAGTATCACAGGAATGGAGAAGCAAGAATCAAATGTGAATCAAATTCTAATATGAAGCCAATAGACAACCTCATACACGCCCCATATAGGAGGAAAACTTAAATCAACTCAAGGTGGGGGGCAGGAGAATGAGGGAGTGGGAGAGTGGGGTGGGTGGGTGTGCCCCCACTCAATGGGCACAATGTTAGGGTGTATGGCACACCTCTTGTGGGCGGGACACAATCGTAAGAGGGACTTTACCTAACAAATGCAAACATCGTAACCTAATTCTTTGTACCCAAAATTAACCTGAAACAATAAAAATAATAAATAAACTTAACATCATTTGTACACTGGTCTGATAAGTATATATGTAAAGGATTTTTTGTTTGTTTGTTTGCAGTTTGGGGCCAGGGCTGGGTTTGAACCCACCACCTCCGGCATATGGGGCTGGCACCCTACTCCTACTCCTTTGAGCCACAGGCGCCGCCCATATGTAAAGGTTTTAATTACATAAGTAACTTTATTTTAACTCACTTAAGTTCATGCATTAATCCTGTTCATTCATTACCTGTCCAGTATCCATTCCCACTTTTTCACTAATGAAGTTAAAACTGTTCAGCCTCCCTGGTGCCCTTGCTAAGCATGGAGGCTTAATTTAGTGCTGGCCAATAAGATATAATTCAATTTGGGGCTCAATCAGAAGGTGAAGCTTGGTTAAGACGGAGAATTTTGCCCGTCCCCTTCCTCCTATTCCTGCCTAGATCCTGGATAAGAGGTTTGAAGAGAAGCAGCCACTTTGTAATGACAAGGCGTCAAGTGTGTGGCAGAAGGCCTGCACACCCAGGGTGACACAACAGCCAGGTGAAGGAGCCTGGTTCCCTGATGGCTTTGCTGAGCCACAGTGACTGCCTGGACTTCCTACCACCCCACACTCCCTCCCGCTTCTTGTAATCTGTTATGCCATTGTTACTTGGTTTTCTATTATTTACAAATAAACGGATTCCAGATATTATATTAATCTTTTTGCACATTTTCAAATACAAAGACTTCTGTTAATAAAAAATCAAGAAGAAAGGAAAAGAAAGCTGTGAGCTTACTACTCTATAATTTATATACATTTCCTATAAAGTAATTTAAATGGATAGTTTTAAAATGATATTCAGAAATTAAACTGAGAAGGCAAAAGAGATTGTCTGGTAAGTAAGGATTTCTCCAGAATATCCAACATAAAATATGTAAGTAAAAATCTAAAATCCCATTTTATTAAAAAGTTATTTAAAACCTCCTTTAAAACTGCTTGAGAAATAAATATGTTCTGAACAGGAAAAAATAAAATATATGCAAGTGTCTATAAAGAGTTATAAGTTACAACTTTTATCAATTTCAAGACAAATTCAAAATCAAGAAATGAGATACTATTATAATTAAACTGTGATTTACTTACTAATTTTATTTTTAAGTGTAATATTTCTATAAAAACGAATTTCCCAATTCTCTAGGAGGGTAAAAATTAAAAAGTAAACTTAAAAAATTAACTTGTATGCTATGGAAACTGGCAATATTCTAAAACTATACTAAGTTGCAATAATAGGATCTTTAGATAAACATATCATAACATGAAAAATTCTTTCAAAGCCAAAATTCTTTTTTTTTTTTAAATAAAGAAAAGAAATCATACTTTGTGGCCTGTGAAACAGTAGATTGTGATCCAAAAAAAGGGAACAGAATGATTCCTTGACTTTTCTTTTAAGTAATCAAGTCTCTAAATGATTGCTAACTCTGTACTTGGAAACTTTTTCTTGAATGCCTGTAGTTCTAAAGAAATAAAAACGTATAATAAAACTTAGAAAATCAACATTTCACAGTTTAGTAATTTCCTTATAAATTAGAATGAGAAAAACATCTACTGGTAAATTAAGTTTGCGTTAAAACTCAATTCTTCAGAAATGATTGTATGTTTTATCTCTGTCGTATTTGTGCAGTTATACAGAAAGCAAGGATAGAAATATATCACGACACATTTTAATTATGCCATGATTAGGTTTTACAGCAAAGACAAAGTAGCTGAAACTTTTTATGACTGTAATTTTCTAAATGTCTCATATTTTCATATAAAAACAACAACAATCGAAAGCATTCTAGTTACTCTTACTTAAACTGATACTGGAAAATATATAAATAAACGTATAATAAGCGTATATTACAACTAATATTACAAATAATATTTCAAAATCGAAACTACTTGGTTTAAAGAAAATAAACTGCTTCTAATGAAACCAGACATTATAAAATCATATAGATTCATGTAGGTAATTTTCAAGAAAAATATTTTAGTGTGACTTGTTAGTATTAATCGTAAGCTATCTTATTAATTAACTTATATTTTCTTGCCTTCTGAGTTTGTTTGGGGGACTCTGGATTTTCTTTTCTTTTCTTTTCTTTTTTTTTTTTTTTTTTTTTTTTTTTGTACTTTTTGGCTGGGGCTGGGTTTGTTTTTTTTTTTATTAAATCATAGCTGTGTACATTAATGTGATCATGGGGCACCATACACTAGTTTCATAGACTGTTTGACACATTTTCATCACACTGGTTAACATAGCCTTCCTGGCATTTTCTTAGTTATTGTGCTAAGA